>MDKJ01257614.1:0-61075 GCA_005239525.1 Nicotiana knightiana | reverse complement strand
CGAGCTAAATGAGAGCATAAACGTCGGAAAATACGCGCAAGAGTCGAAAAGGAGCGACCCGGGCCAGGCGTTTGGCTCTTGCCAGGGGGTGCCTGGCGTTACCCAGGCGTTATCCTCCAAACGCCAGGGGGTGCCTGGCGTTACCCAGGCGTTATCCTCCAAACACCAGGGGTTGCCTGGCGTTACCCAGGCGTTATCCCCCAAACGTCAGGGTACCTGTTTCGGTGAAATCCGAGTTTTAAAGGTTTTTAAGTGTTTTCAAGTGAGAATAGGAGTCTCTTACACGGTTAGGGTTTATCCCAACCATATAAATAGACCCAAGAACACATCTTGGAGGGGGGGAGACTTTTTGGAGGGAAAATACACACACAAGATCATTGAAGGAGCAAGGATTATCAGTTTCTTCATTTTATTCTAGTATTTTCAATTCATGAACACTTATGCAATTGTTTGACTATAGCATGAATGGCTAAACACCCATTATTCTGGGGTTGTGGTTTAGCCATGGATATTGTTATTCGACATTAATTTAACCTTGAATATAGTTTACTCAATATATGGTTGTTTCTTCAATTCTGTGTTTAATTGCTTAATTGTCTGGCCATCAGTTAGGTTCTATATACTATCTATGTTATGCTTGGGAAAGCCGTATATAGATTAGAGAAGAATTGAAGAGAGCGCGATCTTAACCCTTCAGGGGAGCGGATTTGTGGTTAGGATAGGAATATACCTAGTCACCGTGCTTAATTAAACATCGTAATCTTAGTGCGTTCTAATAGATTAATTTCATAGGAATATAGGCGTTAATCTATTGAGAATAGGCGAGTAGTGCTTCGGGAGAAGGCTATGAGAGCGTTTATCGATTAATTAGCAACCATGAGTGAATTATATGAAAGGGAGAGTTAATTAGAATGCAATACGAGTGGTGAATAGATCACAACCCTGGAATATCTGTCTTTACTGAATACTTCACAATAATTTTTGTCACTTTATAATTAGTTATTTCATATAATCTTAGTATAAAATAGTTGCATCCTTGATTTTATTTTGGCTTGATTAGATAACGATTAGAGTGATTTAGCAAGTAGTTTACACAAGTCCTTGTGGGTACGATATCTGGACTTAAAATCCTATATTACTTGTCGACCACGTACACTTGCGTGTGCATTGGGAAATCAACCAACACCAGTCAATGATAGCAACTGGCTCCTCCTCATAACCCAACCTCTCATCTAGCTGAATGGTACTGAAATCTACCACGTGAGAGAAGTCCGTGTGATACCTCCGGAGCATGGACAAATAAAAGACCGAATGAACCCCTGATAAACTGGGAGGTAAAGCAAGCTCATAAGCAACCTCCCCAACTCGTCTCAACACCTCAAATGGGCCTATAAACCTCAGGCTCAGCTTTCCCTTCTTCCCAAACCTCATAATACCCTTCATCGACGAGACCTTCAACAAAACTTTCTCGCCCTCCATAAATGATACATCACGCGCCTTCTGATCCGTGTAACTCTTCTGGCTGGACTGAGTTGTGCGAAGTCTCTCCTAAATCAACTTCACCTTCTCCAAAGCATCCCTCACCAGATCGGTGCCATATAGCTTAGCCTCGCTAGGCTCAAACCACCCGATGGGAGAACGACATCGCCGACCATACAAGGCCTCAAATGGAGCCATCTCAATGCTGGACTGGTAACTATTATTACAAGAAAACTCGGCCAAAGGCAAGAAATGGTCCCACTGCCCTCCAAAGTCAATCACACATGCTCTGAGCATGTCCTCCAATATCTGAATTGTCCGCTCCGACTGCCCGTCGGTCTGACGGTGGAATGCTTTGCTGAGCTCTACTCGGGTGCCTAACTCACTCTGTACGGCTCTCCAGAAATGCAAGGTGAACTGAGGACCTCGATCTGATATAATGGACACGGGCACACCGTGCAACCGAGCTATCTCCCGAATGTAGATCTAGGCCAACCTCTCATAAGTATAAGTAGTAGCTACTGGAATGAAATGTTCTGACTTGGTAAATCTTTCCACAATGATCCAAACTACATCAAACTTCCGCAAGGTCCGAGGCAATCCAACTACGAAGTCCATAGGGATGCGCTCTCATTTCCACTCAGGTATAGGCATCTGCTGAAGTAGGCCTCCTGGCCTCTGGTGCTCATACTTAACCTGCTGGCAATTTAAACACCTAGCTATATACTCCACTATGTCTTTATTCATCCGTCTCCACCAGAAATGCTGCCTCAAGTCGCGATACATCTTCGCAACACCAGGATGAATAGAATACCAAGAACTGTGAGCCTCCTCTAGAATCCTCTCCCTCTAGCCATCAACATTGGGGACACACAAGCGACCTTGAAGTCTCAGAACACCATACTCGCCAAAGGAAACCTCCTTGGCACCACTATGTACCACTGAATCCCAGAGAGCCACCAAGTGCGGATCATCATACTGCTGAGTCTTGATCTCCCCCAATAATGAAGACTGGGCCATCACACAAGCAAGAAACCGGATGGGCTCGGAAAGGTCCAACCTCACCAGGAGATTGGCCAAGGACTGAATGTCCAAAGCTAGAGGTCTCTCCTCTACTTAAATGAAAGACAAACTACCCATACTTTCCGCCTTCCTGCTTAAGGCATCCGCTACCACGTTCGCTTTGTCCGGATGATAAAGAATGGTGATGTCGTAATCCTTCAGCAACTCAAGCCACCTGCGCTGCCTCAAATTAAGGTCCCTCTGCTTGAACAAGTGTTGCGGACTACGGTGATCTGTATAAACCTCACAAGGCACCCAATACAAGTAATGCCTCCAAATCTTAAGAGCATGAACAATCTACGCCAACTCCAGATCGTGCACAGAGTAATTCTTCTCATGAAACTTCAGCTGCCGCGAAGCATATGCAATAACTCTCCCCTCCTGCATCTACACACAACCCAAACCAACACGTAAAGTGTCACAAACCGTATACATCCTGGAACCAGAAGGCAACACTAGAACTGGTATTGAGGTCAATGCTGTCTTGAGCTTCTGAAAGCTCGCCTCACACTCGTCGGACCATCGAAATGGGGCATTCTTCTGGGTCAATCTAGTCAGAGGAGCTGCAATGGATGAAAAACCCTCCACAAATCGGCGATAATAACCCGCTAGACCCAAGAAGTTCCTGATCTCTGTAGCCGAAGTAGGGCGTAGCCAACTCTGAACTACCTCAATCTTCTTAGGATCAACCTTGATACCTTCTCTGGATACCACATGACCCAAGAATGCCACGGAATCCAACCAAAACTCGCACTTGGAGAACTTAGCATACAACTTATGTTCTCGCAACGTCTGGAGCACAACTCTAAGATGCTGCTCGTGCTCTCCCAAGCTACGCGAGTAAATCAAAATGTCATCAATGAAGACAATGAAAAAAGAATCAATATAAGTCCTGAACACTCTGTTCATCAAGTCCATAAATGTTTTTGGGGCATTAGTCAAGCCAAAGGACATCACCAGGAACTCGTAATGACTATATCTCGTACGAAAGGCAGTCTTCGGAACATCCGAGTCCCGAATATTCAGCTGATGGTACTCCGATCTCAAGTCAATCTTAGAAAACACCTGAGCACCCTACAACTGGTCAAACAAATCATCGATACGCGGCAACAGATACATGTTCTTGATAGTGACCTTGTTCAACTGGCGGTAGTCAGTACACATCCGCATAGTCCCATCCTTCTTTTTCAAAAATAATAATGGAGCACCCCAAGGTGATACGCTCGGTCTGATAAACCCCTTAGCTAATAACTCCTCAAGTTGTTCCTTCAATTCCTTCAATTCCTTCGGAGCCATACGGTATGGGGGAATAGATATGGGTTGGGTGCCTGGAGTAAAGTCAATGCAAAAATCAATATCACGATCCGGTGTCATGCCTGGAAGGTCTGAAGGTAATACATCATCAAATTCTCGAACTACTGGCACTGAATCAATCATCGGACACTTGGCGGTGGTGTCCCGCACATAAGCAAGATAAGCCAAACAACCCTTCTCGACCATATGTCGAGCCTTCAGGAAGGAAATAACCCGACTAGCGGCACTAACTGAGGAACCTCTCCACTCCAATCTCGGCAACTCGGGCATGGCTAGAGTAACAGTCTTGGCATGGCAATCTAGAATGGCATGATAGGGAGACAGCCAATCAATGCCCAGGATAACCTCAAAATCAACCATATCAAGCAACAGGAGGTCTGCTCTGGACTCGAACCCATATAATGTAACCACACAGGACCGATAAATCCAGTCCACAACCACAGAATGACCCACAGGAGTGGACACATAAACAGGAGTACCCAAGGACTCATGAGGAATATCCAGGGAATGAGCAAATAAGGCTGATACATATGAATAAGTGGACCTTGGATCAAATAATACCGATGCATCCCCACCACAAACTGAAATAATACATATGATCACGGCGTCTGAGGCCACTACATCTGGTCTGGCCGGAATAGGATAGAATCTGGCTGGAGCGCCGAACGACTAGCCTTCACCTCTAGGACGAACTTTACCAACCTGTCATCCACCTCTGGGTGGCCGAACTACCGGTGCTGAAATCATAGGCTGATGACTCTGCTGCACGGCCTTGCCCCGAAGCCTGGGACAAGTCCTCTTAATATGGCATGGATCCCCGCACTCATAACAACCTCTAGGCACCATAGCCTGCTGCCCTGGAGGACCCTGAATAGCTGGAGGACGGTACGAACTCTCTGGCATACCACTGAAATAAGGACCGGAAGACCCCTGATGACCAGAATACCCGCCGGAGGAACCCTGAATGGCTGGTGGGCGATAAGAACTCTCCGGCATAGCGCTGAAATAAGTCCTCGAGGGAGCACCTCGAGGGGGTGGTGGTGGTGGTGTTGAATATAGGGGCCTAGTGGACTGGCCCCTACCAAACTGGCCTCTGCCCCTGGCTGGAGCACCTCTGAAATCTCCAGAAAATCTATCCCTCTTATCCTATTTCCCCTGCACTCTGCTCCTCGACCGATAACCCTCAATCCTGTGAGCAATCTCTACCACAAGCTGATAAGGAGTCCCCATCTCCACCTCTCGGGCCATGCTGGCCCTAATGCCTGAGTGTAACCCGTCTACAAATCTTGGCACTCTCTCTACGTCAGTAGGAAGTATCATGAGTGCATGACAAGACAGCTCAGAAAACCTAGCCTCGTAGTCCGTTACTGACATCTGACCCTGCTCCAGCTGCTCAAACTGATACCGCAGCTCTTCCCTCTCAGAGAGTGGAATATATCTGTCTAGGAATAACTGAGTAAACTTCTCCCAAGTGAGGGGAGGAGAATCTGCTGATCTGCCAAGAATGTAGGACTGCCACCATCTGCGGGCCCTACCCTCTAGCTGAAAAGTAGTGAAGTCAACTCCATAGGACTCTAGTATCCTCATGTTATGCAGTCTGTCCCTGCACATATCAATAAAATCCTGAGCATCCTCATGGCGCTCACCTCCGAAGACAGGAGGGTGCAGTCTGGTCCATCTGTCTGATAATTTCTGCAGATCGCCATCCGCAGCTGGTCTGGGCTCAGGTGTTGTTGTTGCCACTGGCTGAATCCCACCCACGGGTAGTGTACCCGAGGTCTGATATACTGCTGCTGCATGACCGGCGGCCTGTGCAGTAGGGGTCTGTGCTCCCCCTCCCGCCTTAGATGTGGCCGGATCGGCTGAAAATAAACTAGTCTGTATCATGGTGTCCATGAACCTCATTATACGGCCCATGACCTCCTAAAATCCTGGAGCTGTCATAAAGTCCAAAGGGGCAGGATTTGCTACGGGCACCTCGCCCTGATCCTCAGTGATGGGATCCGCTGGGGGTATAACTGGTACAGTCCTGGGATGTCCTCATCCCGTACCTCGGGGCGGTGCCCTCCCCCGGCCTCTGCCACGACCTTGGATGACGGGGGTAGCGTCCCTTCCCGGGTCCAGAACGTCAGTTGCACGTGTCCTCACCATTTGTGAGAGAATACAAAAGTGAGATGTAGTATACCATCAATTTCACGATAGAAGAAGAATAAAGAGAAATTTCCTAAAACCCTATAGCGCCCCGAAGATAAATACAGACGTCTCCGTACCATATTGTTACGACCCAAATCCCAACCCAGGTCGCGATGGCGCCCAATACCTCAGTCAGGAAAGCCAACAATTTCCCACTAGTGAGTTCCATGTAGTTTACCAAAAACAAAATATTTTTCCACACTTGCTTAACTTAATCTTTGGGACCTTAAGTAGAAACAGATAACTTAGAGCGTTTTATACCAAAATAGAAAATCATGAAATTTTAAATTTACGATTTAAATTCCAAAATAAAGTCTACTAGCGTGTGTGCCAGGAACTAGTGTCACAAGTCTAAAGGCAGCTAATAGAATAATACCAAAAGTATAAGAAGTCTGTCCTACTGTCTGAGTAAGTATAGACAGAAATGGCAAAGAAACAAAAGATAGCTCCAAAGTGCTGCTGGGAGTCGCCAAGAGAAGCAGCTCACCGTGGAGTCTAGACCGGGTAAATGTATCAAGGATGAACTCCGGGCTGATACCCAGATGCACCCACCTCAGAACATATTCAATTAAGTACAGAGTGTAGCAGGAGTACATAAACAATATGTACCCAGTAAGTATCCCGCCTAATCTCGAAGAAGTAGTGACGAGAGGTCGACGTGACACTTACTAGGGTCAGAATAATATATTTTAAGTGTAAAGCTAAGCAGGAATGGAAATTTATGAATAATAATGAAGACAGGAACATCAATTATCCTTTATCATTATCTGTACGTGTCAAGTTTTCTAGCATGCAATTTACCTAGTTTTCATTTCTCATAGTATTTAACAGATACAAAATCACAGAACACCCAACATCTAAAAACACATAACATGTCGTGAACGTACGACAGACGCGACGCGAAAATAAATGTGCACTGCCGAAGGGTCGAACGGCTCGAACCATAGATACATCTATTACACCGCTCATGAATCGAACATGCGACGCGGTTGACATAATATTAGGGCTACCCTGCTCGTGAATTATACATGCGACGCGGGTTCCCGTATATATACACATAAATAACAGGAATCAACAAATTCAGTAGAGAATATATTTACAGAGAAGGTTTCAATAATATAAATTTCAGAATATAACCTCCTAGATTTTCATTTAATAATTCAATGATATTAGGAAACCTCAATTAACATTTACGATTATAGTTACAGCATATAAGCATGCTTGTGAATCCTAAACTCCCCGACACAGCATAATAGTAGCTACGCACGGACTCGTCACTTCGTGCGTGTGTAGCCCCCACAAATAAAGACATGCAATTATGTATATTCACATATGGGTACAATTCCCTATTACGAGGTTAGAAAGGAGACTTACCTCGTGTCAAGCCTACTTTCCAGGTTAAGAACGCGCCCGAAACTCCAAATTTGTCGCCCAAGGACTTGAAACAAATCAAATATTGCATAAATAAATCAATCTATACTCAAAAGTACAAAATTTCTCTATTTAAATGATTATTTCAACCTAAATTACAAAATTCCAAAATATACCCCCGGGCCCACATGCTCGGATTCCGGAGGAAATACTTACCCATAGCCTAAGGATCAATATTATATGGTTTTTGTATGATTCCGTAACACATTTCTTGGAAATTTCTCATTTTATTCAAAAACCTAGATTTCCACTAATTTAAGGTGTTAATCTACTTAGGAATTAAAGTATTAAGCTAAGTTTATAGTAGGAATTACTTACCTTACAGTGGCTAGGTTGAATACCCTCCTTGCATGCTCTCAAAATCGCCCAAGAATGAAGAAAGTGTCCAAAAATGGCTAAGTCCCAAGTTTAAATCGAAGTGCACTGCCTACAGGCTTTTCGCACCTGCGGCTCGAGGATCGCACCTGCGGTTTCGCATCTGCGAGAAAAGTCTCGCACCTGCGAAGAAGGGGAAGGGGGCCTGGTTTTTCACCTGCGATGGGATGTCCGCACCTGCGGCTCCGCTTCTGCGGATAAGGGCCCGCACTTGCGGAAATTGGCAACTCCCTCAGGAGTCGCACCTGCGAAACTGGGACCGCAGGAGCGGTCTCGCACCTGCGACTGGATTTCCGCAGGTGCGGTCGCACCAGACTTGGTGCACCAGCAGCCATTTTAGGCTCGTTTTTGCCTCGCTTGATGCGCGAATGGAATCTGGGCCCTGCTGAGACCCCGTCCAAATATACCAACAAGTCCCAAATCATAATACGGACTTGCTCGAGCCTTCGAAACGTCTAAAACAGCGCTAAATCTAAAAATCACACCCCAAAACCTATTGGATCAAACTTAAGAACTTCAAGTTCTTTGAATTCGCTAAAAATGCGCCGAACCTATCTATACTACTCGGAATGACACCAAATTTTGCAAGCAAGTCATAAATGACATAAAAGAACTATTCCCAGTCTCAGAATTCCGTTTGGACCTCGATAACACAAAAACACGTTCCAAACCTCAATTTGAACTTAAGGAAATTCTTATTTTACTATTTGGCGCCGAAATGTTCCCGGGTCATCCAAAACCCGTTCCGAACACACGCCAAGTCCGAAATAATCATACGAACCTACTGGAATCTTTGGATCTCGATTCCGGGGTCGTTTACTAAAAATGTTGACTGAATCCAAACATGGCCTTTAAGGACAACTTAGGGAACTAAGTGTTCCTATACTATTTCAAACTCTTCCAAACCTCGAACCACCCGTCCCCGCAAGTCATAAACCAGTAAAAGCAACTACGGGGAGTCTCATTTAAGGGCAAGGGGTCCTAGAACACAGAACGATCGGTCGGATCGTTACATAACGTTAAGAAAATCCATTTTACCTTTCCCCTTCTAAGTATCAAAAAGAAGCAAAAAATTTAGGAAATTTCTTAGAAATTAAGATTGAAGTGCCTCCTTAGAAATTATACAGTTTCAGAACTATCTAAAACTTCAACAAAGATTTTATCAAGAAAATTTCTTACCTTTGTAGTTAAAATCCTACGCAACAGTCATGAACCTTAATTGTTTCACTTCTTTCTGATACAACAAAGGGGGAGGTAAAATTATTTTTTTTACCGTTTAGTTGCTTTTTAAGTGGGGATATGTTGGATGGGTTTTAGGGTTAAGGTTAGGTAGATCAGGTATAGAAAAGAGTTGGGTCATTTTAATTTGATGAAGCCATGTAGCAGTCCATCCAAATCAGGGGTATACTTGAATCATATTATAACAGTAGTGACATATAAGGCCAAATAGAATAACTAGGGGTATTTATAAATCATTTTCGAAAATACTGGTATATATTTAGACATTTTCTGTAAAAACAAAAAATAAATAACATCTTATTTAAATTGACTTTGGCACTATTTTGTTGAGGCCCCATTGAGTATAAAAACATATGAGACTCTATGGCACAAAATAATCTTAACGTAGGCTTGGCAACGAGGTTGCAAACTTGTCATGCTGATATCGAAGGAAAAAGGTTCCTTGGAGTACGTCAAACCCGGTCGGTCGTTCCGCGAGATTAGCCCTATTTTTCCTGTTTATGCTTTGTCATATGTTGCTTAGCCTATTTATTATGTGTTGGGTAGGTTGGTTCGGGTCCGGAGTGCTCGTGGAGAGAAGTGAGACGCTTAGTCTCTTAAGTTGGTCTTATGGTTGGAAAAGTCAATCGGGAGTTGACTATTAGGTAAACGACCTCGGAATGCGGATTTTAGGGCTCGGATAGCTACGTTAGGTGATTTGAGACTTAGGAGTGTGTTAGGAATGTGGTTTAGAGGTCCGGAGTAGAATTAGGCTTGAATTGGCAAAATTGAGTTTTTGGCAATTTTTGGTCGGCATCGAAAAATTAGTTATCGGGGTCGGAATGGAATTCCGAATTTGGAACAGGTTTGTGGCGTCATTTTCGATGTGTGTGCGGTCATTCAGACGATTTTTGGGTAGTTTTAGCATCGTTGGTGATTTTGGAAAAGTTTGAAAATCCTTAGGCTTGAATCATGGGTTGATTTGGTGTTTCGATGTTATTTTGGGTGTTCCGAGGGTTCGACCAAATTCGGGTGATAATTTGTGACTTGTGGGTACCATTAGTTGAGGTCTTGAGGGCCTCGGGATGAGTTCGAATGGTTAACGGAGGAGTTTTTGGCCTTAGAAGGTTACTGGTGTGATCTGATCTGTGATTTCCGCATAAGTGGCCGCAGGTGCTGTCACCGCAGGTGCGAATTGGGCATCCCATGTGCAGAAATGGCTAAGGGGGAGAAGGACCGCATGTGCGGACAATTGGCCGCACCTGCGAAGTCGCAGGTGCGGTAGATAAAGCGTAGTTGCGGATTTGGCCTTTTAATGAAATCTCGCAGGTGCGCACCTAGGACCGCAGGTCCGGGTTCGCAAGTGAGAGAAATGTTCCGCAGGTGCAGTGGTCACTGGGAAGAAAGTATAAAAGGATGCCTTCGCGAATATTTCTTATATTTCACCATTTTTGAAGACGGGTTTGGAGCTTTTTGAGGGATTTTGAAGAGGGATTCAAGGGAAACACATTGAGCTATCATTTTTGAACCTAATACTCGATTCTATGTTGGTATTTGACTGATTAATCACGAAATTTGTGGGATTTAATGGTGTAATTTGAGGGGTTAGAGTTTGGAAATTCGAGACCTTTGATTGGGGATTTGAGGGGTCATTTGAAGTCCGATTTTGATTTTCTTGGTATGTATAGACTCGTGGGAGGATGAGGATTCTTGTGATGTGATTTTTATCTAATTTTGAGACGTGGGACCGGGGGTCGGGTTTGGCCAATTTCAGAATTTTTGGTTGAATTTGATAATTTTCGAGTGGACTTCGTTCCTTAGCATATATTAATGATATAAATCTGATTTTTGATAGATTTGGAGAAATCAGAGGCCGAGTCTAGAGGCAAAGGCATTGAGGGCCAGGATTTGGAGGAATCAGAGGTCGAATCTAAGGATATAGCTTCAGTAAAGGTGCAGTGGAGAGGGAAGCCGGTGGAGGAGGCCACCTAGGAGACTAAGAGGGAGATGCGGAGTAGATATCCTCACTTATTTGAGACTCCAGATATGTTTCTAGACCCGTTTGAGGACGAACGTTTGTTTAAGAGGGGGAGAATGTAATGACACGTCCTGTCGTTCTGCGAGATTAGCCCTGTTATCCCTGTTTATGCTTTGTCATGTGTTGCTTAGCCTATTTATGATGTGTTGGATCAGTTGGTTCGGGTCCGGAGTGATCGTGGTGAGAAATGAGACACTTAGTCTCTTAAGTTGGCCTTATAATTTGAAAAGTCAATATGGAGTTGACTATTAGGTAAACGACCTCTAAATGTAGATTTTAGGCCTCAAATAGCTTCGTTAGGTGATTTGGGACTTAGGAGTGTGTTCGGAATATGGTTTGGAGGTCCAGAGTAGAATTAGGCTTGAATTGGCGAAATTGAGTTTTTGGCAATTTTCGGTCAGTAGTTATCAGGGTCGGAATGGAATTCCGAAAGTTAGAACAAGTTTGTGGCGTCATTTTGGATGTGTGTGCAAATTTTCAGGTCATTCGGACGAGTTTTGGGTAGTTTCGGCATAGTTGGTGATTTTGGAAAAGTTTGAAAATCTTTAGGCTTGAATCATGGATTGATTTGGTGTTTCGATGTTATTTTGGGTGTTCCGAGGGTTCGACTAAGTTCGGGTGATCATTTGTGACTTGTGGGTACCATTAGTTGAGGTCCCGAGGGCCTCGGGATGAGTTCGGATGGTTAACGGAGGAGTTTTTGGCCTTAGAAGGTTGCTGGTGTGATATGTTCTGTGATTTCCGCGGATGCGGAGGGGTAGCCGCAGGTGCGGTCACCGCAGGTGCGGTCACCGCAGGTGCGAATTGGCATCACAGGTGCGGAAATGGCTAAGGGGGAGAAGGACCACATGTGCGGACGATTGGCCGCACCTGCGACTAGATGAAGCGCATGTGCGGAATTAGCCTTTTAATGAAATCTCGCATGTGTGCACCTGGGACCGCAGGTACGGGTTCGCAGGTGCGCGAAATGTTCCATAGGTGCGGTAGTCACTGGGCAGAAAGTATAAAAGGATGCCTTTGCGAATTTTTCTTATATTTCACCATTTTTGAAGACGAGTTTGGAGCTTTTTGAGGGATTTTGAAGAGAGATTCAAGGGAAACATATTGAGGTGTCGTTTTTGAACCTAATACTCAATTCTATGTTGGTATTTGACTGATTAATCACGAAATTTATGGTATTTAATGGTGTAATTTGAGGGGTTAGGGCTTGAAAATTAGAGACCTTTAATTGGGGATTTGAGGGGTCATTTGAAGTCCGATTTTGATGTTCTTGGTATGTATAGACTCGTGGGAGGATGAAGATTCTTGTGATGTGATTTTTATCAAATTCTGAGACGTGGGACCAGGCAGTCGGGTTTGGCCAATTTCAGGATTTTTGGTTGAATTTGATAATTTTCGAGTGGGCTTCGTTCCTTAGCATATATTTATGATATAAATCTGGTTTTTGGCAGAGTTGGAGCAATCAGAGGCTGAGTCTAGAGGCAAAGGAATTGAGGGCTAGGATTTTAGCCGGTTTTGAGGTAAGTAACGTTTCCAAACTTGGTTCTCAGGGTTCGAAACCTCCGAACTATATGATATATGATTATATTTTAGGTGACACAGGCCAAGTGACGGGCGTGCGGGCGTACACCGAGTTATTGCTGGCCTGGCTCATCCCATGGCACTGTTGAGTAGCTATTTTCGATTGATATCCGCACTTTTATTGATGCGGTTAATGTGAACATGCTAGAAATCATACTAAGTCAAATGCTAGGGCTTCACGCCGAAAATGCTGAGACTCGAGTGGTCGCATATTGTTGTCTCCTTATGTGTTTATTCGATTTATTATACTAAGTCCTACCATAGCATATCATTTTATGCCTCTTCTTGGTAATTGTTGATTATATATATTTATCATTGTTTCGGGCTATTTCATGTATCTGTGAGCCCAAGTGAGCGAGGCTGGAGAGTAACGACTGAGTGAGGACGAGAGCCTATTATTGAGACAGTTATGAGATCGGAATGTACACCAAAGCGATACTCTGATCATGCCTTCATTGGCTTGATATAACGCTTGGGCCAATAGGAGCACCTCCGGAGTCTTTACACCCCCAATGAGCGCAATGATATTGAGGGATGGATCTTCCCCGGAGATGGATCTTCTCCATGGGGGGTGGATTGGCCTTTTCCTTAGTACTGAGTAACCACGGTCACCGGTGTTTATGTATACTCCGGGATGGATTTTCCCTGGGCCTGAAGCCATATACAGTACTGAGTGGAATTCTGTGTGAGAGCTGTGAGCACTATGTGCATTTACACATTGTTGATGCATTGGCATGTAAAGTACGGAGATATACCTGGGTTACTTATCATATCGGTCATATTCTATTTTCATTATCTGTTGAAACTGTGAGCATGCCTAAATTCTGTGTACTGTTTTCATTATAATTATTGAGGTTTAGTCCGTCACTACCTCTCAGTCTGTAGTTTGGGTTCGTTACTTCTGAGTTGGTGTACTCACGTTACCCTCCCTGCACCTTGTGTGCAGATCCAGGTACAACGGGACCCGGTAGTGGTTGTTGAATTGCAGTCAGAGTTCATTGGGAGGCATCGAGGTAGCAGTTGGCGATCGCAACCTCGATTATCTCCGTCTCTATCCACCTATCATATTTACTTATTTCAGACAACTTGTGTCGGCTCTGTATTTTGATATTTTGATGTAGTAGCTCATGACTCGGTGACACTAGATCTGGGTTCAGGTTATCCTTTATTTATGTTATCAGTGATGTTAAACCCTTAAATGTTTTTAAAAAAACGAGACTCTTGCTGTAACTATAATGATTTTTCCTGAAAACAACTTTTACCAATGAAATGTGTTGCTTGCCTGATTTCACGATAGGCGCCATCACGACTGGGTATTTGGGGTCGTGACAAGTTGGTATCAAAGCCCTAGGTTATATCAGTCTCGCCAGTCATGAGCAGGTTTAGTAGATTCTTGTGGATCGGTATGGAGATGTCTGTACTTATCTTCGAGAGGCTATAGAACCCTTAGGAAAAATTTCACATTCTTGAGTTCTGTCGTGCGAATCTGTTGATTCCTGGAACTAAACTTCTGTTGTTTTCATTCTCTCACAGATGGTGAAGACTTGCGCTACCGATCAGGGTGACTAGACACCAGTTGGTCGAGGCCGTGGTAGAGGGAGGGGTGCAGCCCGCGCACCAGCCGGGGCAGTACCTATGAACCCTCCTATTGTTCAGGATCACGTCCCCGCCGCAGATGTTACAGCGGGCCGGCTCAGGCACCGGCAGTGCCTATTGTGATTTCGGGTATTCAGGAGACCCTAGCTCAGATTTTGACGGTGTGCACCAGTCTTGCACATGCAGTCGCTATGTCTACTATTGCCGCTACTTCTCAGGCTGGGGGAGGTACTCAGACTCTAGCTGCCCGGACACCTGAGCAGGTTACCCAGGGGCTTCAGACACCGGGCGCAGATCCAGCCCAGCCAGTTGCCCTAGCCCAGGATTTTGTGGTCCCAGCTTTGGCAGACGATGAGCAGCGCAGGTTGGAGAGATTTAGTAGACTTCAGCCTCCGACTTTCATTGGTACTGAGGACGAGGATGCCCAGGGCTTCTTAGACAAATGTCAGAGGATTCTTCACACAACAGGGATATTGGAGGCCGGTGGGGTCCCATTTACTACCTTCCAGTTCTCAGGAGCTGCACTCGCTTGGTGGGAGGCCTATGAGAGGCTTAGAGATGTTGATGTAGAGCCCCTTACCTGGCGTCAGTTCTCCATTCTTTTCCTGGAGAAGTATGTACCGCAGTCCCGCAGGGAGGAGTTGTGCAGGGAGTTCGAGCAGTTGCGTCAAGGGGACATGACCGTGACGCAGTATGAGATGAAGTTCTCCGAGTTGGCCCGTCATGTTATTTGTCTAGTGCCTACGGATAGGGAGAGGATCAGTAGGTTCCTTGATGGCCTCACTTATTTGCTTCAGATTTTTCTGACCAGGGAGAGGGTATCTGGCGCTTCTTTTGAAGAGGTGGTTGACAATGACAGAGAGATTGAGTCAGTTTACCGCTAGGAGCGAGTCGAGAGGGAGGCCAAGAGGCCTCGAGGGTCTGGTAGTTTTGGTGGTACTCATTCAGGAGATCAGTCTCAGCACAACAGAGGACGTTCATTTAGGCCTCCTCAACCAGTCCGCCCAGCCTACAGTGGTGCAACATCGGGGCATGGTCCCCACTGCTCTCATCCGGGTCGTTCCTCATTCAGTGCTCTTCCAGCCCAGAGTTCATCTCGGCCACCATCATTCCATGGTTCCTCGGTGCATGGTTCTTCTAGTGGTTATTCTGGTTCTAGGGGTTCCCTTCAGTCCCCACCGTCATTTGCTAATAGGGGTTGCTTTGAGTGTGGTGATCCGGGTCATATCAAGAGGTTTTGTTCCCGTCTTTCGGGTGGTTCATTCCAGCAAAGGAGCTAGCTTTCAACTTCAACACCAGTTACTTCACCACCCGCCCAAGCAGCTAGGGGTGAGGGCCAGTCAGCTAGAATTCGCCCTAGAGGGGGAGGTCGATCAGGTGGAGGTCAGGCTCGATTTTATGCACTTCCAGCCAGACCAGATGCTATGGCCTCAGATGCAGTGATTACATGTATTGTTTCAGTATGTTACCGAGATGCTTCGGTCTTATTTGATCCAGGTTCCATGTACTCTTATGTTTCATCATACTTTGCTCATTTTCTAGATATGCCTCGTGAGTCCTTAGTCACATCTGTTCATGTGTCGACCCCGGTAGGCGATACTATTATTGTGAACCGTGTGTATCGATCGTGTGTGATATCTATTGGGGGTCTGGAGACCCGAGTGGATCTGTTATTGCTTAGCATGGTTGACTTTGATGTGATATTAAGCATGGATTGGTTGTCTCTGTGCCATGTTGTTCTAGATTGTCACGCTAAGACCGTGACCTTAGCGATGCCAAGATTTTCGAGGGTTGAGTGGAGAGGTTTTATTGAGTATGTTCCTAGTAGGGTGATTTCGTACCTGAAGGCCCAGCGTATGGTAGAGAAAGAGTGTTTTTCATATTTGGCTTCTGTGAGGGATGTCAGCGCTGAGACACCCACTATTGATTCTGTTCCTGTGGTCCGTGATTTTTCGATCGTGTTTCCTGCTGACCTGTCAGGCATGCCACCTGACAGGGATATTGATTTTGGTATTGATTTGGTGCTGGGCACTCAACCTATTTCTATTCCACCGTATCGTATGACACCAGTGGAGTTAAAGGAATTGAAAGAGCAGCTTCAGGAACTCCTAGATAAGGGGTTCATTCGGCCTGGTGTGTCACACTGGGGTGCACCGATGTTGTTTGTGCAGAAGAAAGATGGTTCCATGAGAATGTGTATTGACTACAGGCAGTTGAACAAGGTTACATTCAAGAATAAGTATCCTTTGCCTCGTATTGATGATTTATTTGACCAACTTCAGGGAGCCAGGGTGTTCTCTAAGACTGATTTGAGATCTGGGTATTATCAGCTAAAGATTCAGGATTCTAATATTCCCAAGACAGCTTTCAGGACTCGTTATGGTCACTATGAGCTTATGGTGATGTATTTTGGGCTGACAATGCCCCAGCAACGTTCATGCATTTGATGAATAGCATGTTTCAGTCGTACTTGGATTCTTTTGTTATTGTGTTCATTGATGACATCCTGGTATATTCTCGTAGCCAGGAGGAGCACACTCAGCTTTTGAGATTTGTTCTACAGAAATTGAGGAAGGACAAGCTTTATGCAAAGTTCTCCAAGTGTGAGTTCTGGCTTAGCTCAGCAGCTTTCTTGGGGCATGTAGTGTCCAGTGAAGGTATTCAGGTTGATCCGAAGAAGATAGAGGCGGTGCAGAGTTGGCCCAGACTGTCCTCAGCTATGGAGATTAGGAGCTTCCTTAGTTTGGCGGGATATTACCGTCCTTTGTGGAGGGGTTTTCTTCTATTGCTTCGCCCTTGACCAAATTGGCCCAGAAGGGTGCTCCGTTCAGGTGGTGAGGAGAGGGTGAGGAAAGCTTTCAAGACGGCATTGACCTCAACTTTAGTGTTGGTATTGCCATCAGCTTCAGGTTCTTATACCGTATATTGTGATGCCTCGAAGATAGGCATCGTTTGTGTTTTGATGCAGGAGGGTAGGGTGATTGCCTACGCCTCACACCAGTTGAATACTCATGAGAAGAATTACCCAATGCATGATCTCGAGCTAGCAGCCATTGTTCACGCCTTGAAGATTTGGCGTCATTATTTGTATGGGGTGCATTGTGAGGTTTTCACTAATCACCGTAGTCTGCAGCATCTGTTTAAGCAGAAGGATCTGAATTTTTGTCAGAGGAGATGGTTGGAGCTTCTCAAGGACTATGATATCACTATTCTATACCATCCGGGGAAGGCCAATGTAGTGGCCGATCCCTTGAGTCGTAAAGCAGAGAGTTTGGGAAGTTTAGCATATCTTCCAGCAGCAAAGCGACCATTAGCACTTGATGTTCAGGCCTTAGAAGGCCAGTTGATGAGTTAGATCTATCATAGCCCCGCCGAGTATTGGCTTGCGTAGCCTCCAGGTCTTCTCTTTATGATCATATCAGAGAGCGCCAGTATGAAGACCCACACTTGCTCGTTCTTCAGGACAGGGTCCGACGAGGTGATGCCAGGGATGTAGTTATTGGTAATGATGGGTTTATGAGGATGCAGGTCGAATTTAAATGCCCAATGTGGATGGGCTTCGAGAGTTGGTTCTAGCAGAGGCCCATAGCTCGCGGTATTCCATCCATACGGGTGCCGCGAAGATGTATCAGGATCTGAGACAGCATTATTGGTGGAGGCGGATGAAGAATGATATTGTTGAGTTTGTAGCTCGGTGTCCCAACTGCCAGCAGGTCATGTATGAGCACCAGAGGCCAGGTGGGTTTCATTAGAGGTTGGATATCCCGGAGTGGAAGTGGGAGCGGATCACCATGGACTTTGTAGTTGGGCTCCTACGGACTCGAGGAGGTTCGATGCTATATGGGTCATTGTGGATCGGTTGACCAAGCCCGCGCACTTCATTCCTGTTGGTACTACTTAGGAGTTGTTAGCTAAGATTTATATCAGGGAGATTGTCCGGTTGCAGGGTGTTCCAGTTTCTATCATTTCTGACAGAGGTACTCAGTTTTGGAGGGTCGTACAGAGAGAGTTGGGTACTCAGGTTGAGTTGAGCACATCATTTCATCCTAAGACGGCAGTCAGAGTGCACTATTTAGATTCTGGAGGACATGTTGCGTGGTTGTTTCATTGATTTCGGGGGTTCATGGGACCAGTTTCTACCACTCGTGGAGTTTTCTTGTAATAATAGTTATCAGTCGAGTATTATGATGGCTCCGTTCAAGGCTTTATATGGTAGCAGGTGTAGATCTCTAGTTGGTTGGTTTGAGCCGGGTGAGACTAGGCTATTGGGCACAGACTTGGTATAAGATGCGTTGGATAAGGTGAAGTTGATTCAGGAGCGGCTTCGTACGAGCGCAGTCTAGGCAGAAGAGTTATGCGGACCGGAAGGTCCGGGGTGTGTCTTTCATGGGTGTAGAGAAGGTGCTACTGAAGGTGTCACCCATGAAGGGTGTTATGCGGTTCGGGAAGAGGGGAAAGTTGAGTCCCCGATTCATTGGGCCTTTTGAGGTGCTTCAGAGGGTTGGAGAGATGGATTATAGACTTGCTTTGCCACCCAGCTTATCGAGTGTCCATCTGGTGTTTCATGTTTCCATTCTCATCAGGTAGAACCAGTGGCTATTTTGGGTCGACAGGTCAGAAGGTTGAGGTCTAAGGATATAGCTTCAGTAAAGGTGCAGTGGAGAGGGCAGCCGGTGGAAGAGACCACCTGGGAGACTGAGCGGGAGATTCGGAGCAGATATCCTCACTTATTTGAGACTTCAGGTATGTTTCTAGACCCATTCGAGGAAGAACATTTGTTTAAGAGGGAGAGAAACTAACGATCCGGCTGGTCATTCTGCGAGATTAGCACCGTTTCCCTGTTTATGCTATGTCATGTGTTGCTTCGCCTATTTATGATGTGTTGGGTCGGTTGGGTCGGGTCCGTAGTGGTCGTGGTTAGAAACGAGACACTTAGTCTCTTAAGTTGGTCTTATGGTTGGAAAAGTCAACCGTAAGTTGACTCTTAGGTAAACGACCTCAAAATGCAGATTTTAGGGCTCGGATAGCTTCGTTAGGTGATTTGGGACTTAGGAGTGTATTCGGAATGTGGTTTGGAGGTCCGGAGTAGAATAAGGCTTGAATTGGCAAAATTGAGTTTTTGGAAATATCCGGTCGGCATCGAAAAATTAGTTCTCGGGGTCGGAATGGAATTCTGAAAGTTGGAACAGGTTTGTGGCGTCATTTGGGATGTGTGTGCAAATTTTCAGGTCATTCGGACGAGTTTTAGGTAGTTTCAGCATCGTTGGTAATTTTGGAAAAGTTTGAAAATCTTTAGGCTTGAATTATGGGTTGATTTGGTGTTTCGATGTTATTTTGGGTGTTCCGAGGGTTCGAGTAAGTTCGGGTGATCATTTGTGACTTGTGGGTACCATTAGTTGAGGTCCCGAGGGCCTCGGGATGAGTTCGGATGGTTAACGGAGGAGTTTTTGGCCGTAGAAGGTTGCTGGTGTGCTCTGTTCTGTGATTTCCGCAGATGCGGAGGGGTGGCCGCAGGTGCGGTCACTGCAGGTGCGAATTGGGCATCGCAGGTGCAGAAATGGCTAAGGGGGAGAAGGACCGCAGGTGCAGACGAGTGGCCGCACCCGCGACTAGATGAAGCGAGGTGCGGAGTTGGCGTTTTAATGAAATCTCGTATGTGCGCACTTGGGACCACTGGTGCGGGTCCACAGGTGCGAGAAATGTTCTGCAGGTGCGGTGGTCACTGGGAAGAAAGTATAAAAGGATACCTTCGCGAATTTTTCTTATATTTCACCATTTTTTAAGACGGGTTTCGAGCTTTTTGAGGGATTTTGAAGAGGGATTCAAGGGAAGCATATTGAGGTATCATTTTTGAACCTAATACTCGATTCTATCTTGGTATTTGACTGATTAATCACGAAATTTGTGGGATTTAATGGTGTAATTTGAGGGGTTAGGGCTTGAAAATTAGAGACCTTTAATTGGGGATTTGAGGGGTCATTTAAAGTCCGATTTTGATGTTCTTGGTATGTATAGACTCATGGGAGGATGAGGATTCTTGTGATGTGATTTTTATCAAATTCTGAGATGTGGGCCGGGGATCGTGTTTGGACAATTTCGGGTTTTTTGGTTGAATTTGATAATTTTTGAGTGGGCTTCGTTCCTTAGCATATATTAATGATATAAATCTGATTTTTGGTAGATTTGGAGCAATCAGAGGCCGAGTCTAGAGGCAAAGGCATTGAGGGCTAGGATTTTAGCCGGTTTTGAGGTAAGTAACGTTTCCAAACTTGGTTCTTAGGGTTCGAAACACCCGAACTATATGTTATATGATTATAATTTTGGTGACGCACATGCCAAGTGACGGGCGTGTGGGCATACACCGAGTGATTTGTGGCCTGGCGCATCCCATGGCACCGTCTAGTAGCTATTTTGGATTGATATCTGCACTTTTATTGATGCGGTTAATGTGAACATGCTATAAATCATACTAAGTCAAATGCGAGGGCTTCACACCGAAAATGCTGAGACCCGAGTGGTCGCATATTGTTATACCTTATGTGTTTATTTGATTTTGTATACTTAATCCTACCATAGCATATCATTTCATTCCTCATTCTCGGTAATTGTTGATTTTATATATTTATCATTATTTCGGGATAGTTCATGCATCTGTGAGCCCAAGTGAGCGAGACTTGAGAGTAAAGATTGAGTGAGGCCGAGAGTCTGTTATTGAGACAGTTATGAGATCAGACTGCACACCACATCGATACTCTGATCATGCCTTCGTTGGCTTGATATAACACTTGGATTCATATTTTGGATTGATATCTGCACTTTTATTGATGCGGTTAATGTGAACATGCTATAAATCATACTAAGTCAAATGCTAGGGCTTCACGCCGAAAATGCTGAGACCCGAGTGGTCGCATATTGTTGTACCTTATGTGTTTATTTGATTTTGTATACTTAATCCTACCATAGCATATCATTTCATTCCTCATTCTCGGTAATTGTTGATTTTATATATTTATCATTGTTTCGGGCTAATTCATGCATCTGTGAGCCCAAGTGAGCGAGACTTGAGAGTAATGATTGAGTGAGGCCGATAGTCTGTTATTGAGACAGTTATGAGATCAGACTGCACACCACATTGATACTCTGATCATGCCTTCGTTGGCTTGATATAACGCTTGGGCCAATAGGAGCCCCTCCGGAGTCTTTACACCCCAAGTGAGCGCAATGATATTGAGGGATGGATCTTCCCTGAACATGGATCTTGTCCGAAGTTGATGATATGTGAGGGATGGATCGTCTCTGGACATGGATCTTGTCCGAGTGTTGTATTCCGGAGATGGATCTTCTCCATGGGGGCTGGATTGGACTTTTCCTCAGTTGTGAGTGACTACGGTCACCGATGTTTATGCATATTCCGGGATGGATTTTGCCTGGTCCTGTGAGCCATATACAGTACTGAGTGGACTTCTGTGTGAGAGTTGTGAGCACTATGTGCATTTCCACACTGTTGATACATTGGAATGTAGAGTACTGAGATATACCTGGGTTACTTATCATGTCGGTCATATTCTGTTTTGATTATCTATTGAAGCTGTGAGCATGCCTAAATTTTGTGTACAGTTTTCATTACAATTATTGAGGTTTAGTCTGTCACTACCTCTCAGCTTGTAGTTTGGGTTTGTTACTTCCGAGTTGGTGTACTCACGTTATCCCCTGCATCTTGTGTGCAGATCCAGGTACAGCGGGACCCGGAATGGTTGCTGAGCTGCAGTCATAGTTCCTTGGGAGGCATCGAGGTAGCAGTTGGCGATCGCAACCCCGATTATCTCCTTCTCTACCCCCCTGTCATATTTACTTATTTCAGACACCTTTGTGTCGGCTCTGTATTTTGATATTTTGATGTAGTAGCTCATGACTCGGTGACACTAGATCTGGGTTCAGGTTTTCCTTTATTTATGTTATCAGTAATTTTAAACCCTTAAATGCTTTTACAAAAACGAGACTCTTGCTGTAACTATAATGATTTTTCCTGAAAATAACTTTTGGCGATGAAATGTGTAGCTTGCCTGATTTCACGATAGGCGCCACCACGGCCAGGTATTTGGGGTCGTGACAAGTACAAACCGAACCGGAAAAGCGCACCAAACAAAAAAGTCAAACCAAACAGTTTAAAAATCCCGACTAGATTTGGTATTGAGTAAAAAAATCGAACCAAACTGACATATAAATATATAGTTTTTGATTTAAAATTTTAAGACTTTATATAAAATTTTATTTAAAAATGTCTAGATATATTTGAGATCCTCTCATCGGATATAATATTTAATAGAAGAATAAAGTTCATTCATTTTTATTTAATTTAAATAATAGATTGTATCACTTTCTTATTATGTGTTATTGAAATGCGTCAATCATCTCTTTGTTCTTTCATACTCATATGCCAAGATTTATATATGTTTTTCAAATTTGAAGTGATATTTCGATCATCTAAACTTACATAGAACATATCATTATTTAGGTATCATATTTTTGTTTAATTATTAAATTTGGTTAACCCTGAAAGCGTACATCAACCAAAAATTATAGGTAGACGAATAAGAAAATAAACTATTATTTGTTACTAAAAAAAATTCTTCCATAAGAACACTTTAATAGAACATATGTTTTTTATTTTATTTTTTAATTTTTAGTAAACATATATTCATTTATCAAAATTTCATCTATAACTTTTATAATGCAAGATTGAAATAATATTCATGTAACAAAAAAAGCCCGAAAAACTCGAAAAATCTGACAAAACTGAACCAATTCAAACCGATATAACTGGTTTGGTTTGGTTTGATTTTGATAAAATTCGAACAAACCCGGTCCATGTACACCCTAGTTTGGAGTTTAAATTGAAGAAGTAACTATCAACCTCATGCCTATATAAAGCATCACATTGCTGCTATTGTCTCTTATGCTATTCTGCGTAGTTTTAGAGAATTATTCATGACAAACAACAATTATAGCAATGAGGTACTTTTAAGAATTTAAGCTGCAAAACTGAAGAACCTGATTTTGAAGACAAAACTATCAAATTCTTTAAACTAGCCCGGTCATCCTACGCGACTGGCGCTTCAAGAGGCGAAACTCTAGATCGTATTGCGTAGGCTTGAGTTATTGCTCTTTAAGTGTAACATATCCTAAAGAAAAAAGTATCTGTAATATTTTATGAAAATAGTTTATAGATCCCATCCAATATCCACGAGTTGGAATAAATGACAAGATCTTTTCTTTTGATTGTTTTTAAGATGTCACTTCATTAATGATTATTTTTCACAAATTGAACAAAACAAGATTTAGCAACAAATAACCTAGGCATATTGTTAAAATGAAATAGAATAATTCTAGCTTCTCTCATATCGGCATTCTTTAGCCAGTGATAGTGGTATTGAAACAACAATGATGATGTCGGACAATTGGGGGCTAATAAGTAGTAGGCAAAGAAAAAGAAGGAAAGAAGTCATTGCGGAGGAGATAGAAGGAGATAGTGGCAATGATTATTGTTGATTACTATTGAGGGATTCTAGTGGTTAATTAGTGAAAAATATAAGAAAGAAAAAATATTGTTAGTAAGAAAGGAAAAGAGAAAGAGGAAAAAAATAAAAAATTGAAGAATTTTAATATGGTACTAATGCGGCGCGAGAGTAAAGCACCTTATATTGTAAGACCGGTATCAATGTTGTAGGCTAGTGGAGGATGGGGGGGGGGGGGGGGGGGAGAATTATTCACTCTAAAATCATTTAGGGAGAAACTTGAACACCCGTAAAATTTCAATGTGCGATTGAATTTTTTGGACAAATTTAGGGTGTAACTATATTTTGTAGTAAATAAAACCCATACTCAGTGAGTTGCTTCCTCCATTTCGACGTGGCAGTTTCTTATTTGAGCGACAATCCAAAATTATAGAGGGAATTAGGCATTCGCACAGTCAAAGTGTTTAATTTTTTTAAAGCCAAGAACTAATCTTAAAATCTCAATATTGAAGAAATTATTTCAATACTATATACAGACTAGCTCTAGCTCTAGTATTTTAGTGCTATAATTTTCTTTTGGTAATTAAAACTTTATTACCAAGTAAGAATATGTATAGCTCATAAAAAGATACTGGCAACAGATGTTGATTATTTTAATACCGATCAAAAGAAGAAATTAAATGGTCAACATGGTACACAAGGAGAATTGACTTGTTCAGAAGAGAGGGAGGTGCAGGGGTGGAGCTAGACTTTCGATTACGGGTTCGATCAAACCCAATTATTTTATTTTATACTTTATATTTATCTTAATAAATCAATATATATTTATAAATTATTAATTTAAAACTCATTAACTTTAAAAAGTTAGAACTCTGAATCCTATAAGAAGAGGACGGAGGAAGAAATTGCTAAGAGTCGCTTATCTCCAAAACATTTTAAATATAGAGGGGTCCTTATAGAAAGAATTTAGTTTGGAAGAGAGATTTTGGTAATTTAGGATGTTTTGCGAAAGTGTTTAACTTTTGTACTGCATTTAATTTTATTGTTTGATTTTTTATACCATCACATTAAGGAGGCTTCCAACAACAGAATTGTGTATAGTCAGCCAAATTCAGTAAATGAGATCGTAGTTAGTGTAAATAATATATTAATCATAACATGTTTGTTTACCTTTAAAATGCATAACAATTGAATTTATACGCGATTTTAAGGATATGTGAATTGATTCAACACAAATAATCAAGAATGTTAGATAAACGAGTTAAATATAGAATGAGTAATCAAACCAATTGTGATGTTACGACCGGGCCCAGATTTGAGCTGAACAATATATGAAGAACAACAATAGAATAAAAACTTTTTGGTAGCTAGAAAGCAGAAAAATGGATTGTATTGCCTTTCTTTGCGTGTTACAATGTGTGTTATTAAAGAAAAAACTTTACCTTTATATAGTAGGAGAGTTTCACCTTTAATACAAGTCTAAAATGGTAAAAATCCTCCTCTCTTGTTAATTACTGATATGTAACCTCCATCGAGCGAGATCCGCGCCATGATATCTGGTTGGTTCCGGATATCACGCCCCTCTATTTGTCACCTGCAACCGTTCATGCGCTTCCCGAAGTCTTAGAACTCATCTCGGGTCTAGGGTGCGTCGTTTTATCAAGTTTGATGGCGAGGACTCCGTTCAGGCCTTGGTACAAAGCGTTCCGAGCTTCGATTTCGATCCCATGTATTCATACCCTTGATTAATGTGACCCACTAGGAAATCAGGGTGTGTGTTAGCCCCGGTTTCACCCGTATACAGATAGTCGCCTCGTTTCTTAGAGAATAGGTTTGCCAAAATGATGAAAACGAGAGATGAACCCTGATTCCTTCCTTCGTACATTACAAGCGAAATGATGGATAAGCTGAAACGTCCCATCAGTCACGCCGTTCTGACTTTGGACACGTGTTTATCATTGGTTGGTTGCCTTCGAATGTGAAACCTCGCGTATTAATTACATTTTCCCCTATAAAAGCTTCGACCTTTTATACTTCTTTCACTTTCCAATCCTAGCTTTTACCTTCGAATTTTCTAGCAGCTTTCAACTTTTTCAAATCTTTATATCTTCATCTCTGATCTTCAAATATTCATATCTGTTCTTAAATTTCTAACCCTGATTTTTATCCCACCTTCAAACCTTCCTACTCTTTCTTATTTCTTCAAACCTTCATACTTTTCCTTCAAATATTCATATCTTCCCAAGCCACGATGGCTAAAACTTTCAAATCAGTTCCTCAAAAAGCTACCCCTTCATCTTCCTACCTGGTCGAGGATGCCGAAGTGGTTGCACCCAAAGTGGCCCCAGATCCCCCTATGAAAAGATTTATACCCTGGGTGTATTCAATCGGGGATGACTTCAAGGTCGAGAAATCTTCTAGCCAAGAAGACCGGGGTGAGGGAGCATCGAGATACATATGCTTTGTCACTGAACAAAACTTACATGTAGTCCGAGCAGACAATAAGTGGGAGGGTAAAGATGTGGTTGTCCCTGGGCCTGAAAACGATATAACCACTCACATGAAGGGCTATTTGAGTGTTTACACTTACCTTTTACGCTCTCCCATGTGGATCCCGTAGTTCTTGCTTCCTGCAAGATATACGAGGTGTGTCTCGGAAAACTTCACCCATCCTTCTGGAGGATCGTGATCTTCTTATGCTACTTTATAAACAACATCGAGTCTCGTTGATTCACCCTCGACCACCTAATGCGTTTATACAGTCCCTGAATCTTTCGAGGGGGACTGATAAAGCTCGTCCTCCAAGCAAGTAAGGCTCATTTCTCGAGCATTGACGAGGACCGAGATCGAGACCGAGGTTGGCAGGGGTGGTTTGTTCGGGTAAAGACCATAAACTTATTCCCCCGAGCTTATGTCGTTCCCTGAGGAGTGGAACACATACCGTAAGTATTGTCTTTCTTGGGTATTCCTCTCCTTCTATTTCTTTTTATTCATCGATTGTGTTTATGGTCGTGCAGCCGTTGCCTGAGTTCCAGATGCAATCCCCTAATTCAAGGAGTGGATCGAAGGGATTTGTTAGCAGATGCCTTAGCACGCATGGCGCAAGCTCTCAAAGGGCAAATGGGAGGCCCGTTCTCATGTTGCGATTCCTTCCCAAAATTGTTATCATCACGATTTTAACTTACATAATGTTAACTTATCCATTTTTCTTACAGGTCTACCTAAGACCACTAAACATAGGCCGCTCGATGAGAACAAAGATCCGTCCTTTCCTACTGAGCCTTCCGCCTCGGGACATTTCGGAGCTACCGCGAAGGAAGAGAAGAAGAATAGAAGAAAGTCCTCGGGTTCCCCGAACCTCAAGGGAAAGAGGAAGAAAAAGGCGGCCACCCGTGCCCGGAAGCCCAAGAAGAATAACAAGTCCAGGGCACTGGACCCTAGCTATCTCTACCGACTAAGGTATGAACCCGAAGAAGACGATATTTTCATCGCCCAAGGAGAGACCCCCACTCGGAAGCAGGCGAGGACCGATAAAGGGGCCCATAAGGCCGATCCCCTTCAGGATCGGGAACCTGAGGGGGAGATGGAGGTTGTGACCTCCCAGGAAGACTCTCATGTTCCTAAGAAGGCGACCGGTGTCATAGACATCATATAAATGCCCTCTTATACTGAGTCCATGTTCGAGGAGGCCCAAGCGTGCAAAGAAAAATCAAATGAGTGAGCGCAGGGTTCAGATGACCCCCTCAACTCCTTTTTCGATGGTATGGACATGTCTACATTGGAGGACTTTTTCGGGCTGGAAGACCTGGAGATCCCGAAGAAGGATCTACCCTCGGGAGCTGGCAGGTCGAGTTCGAGCCCAAAAATAGTGAATCAGTTTCCCGCACCGAGCGTAGATCCCGGCCGCAAGAGAACATTCATTCTTATGGTCCCAGAGGATGCTCAAGTTCTATCTACTCTAGTGAGTGAAGCCAGAAACCTCTGATGCCTGGTGACGGAGGAGGACCAAGAAAATATGAACGAGGTGGGTGCATCAAGTCTTTTCAATGAGGCGTAGCAGGCGCTGAACCGGGTAAAACATTAACACGTTTACACCCCCATGTGAGTTCCTCTTAAGTTTTGACGTCTTTTATTGTTTTCATTATTTTACAGGCCTCAGTGCTTCACCATGAGAGCTTCCTACGGTATCGCTTGGAAATCAGCCAGCTCGGGTTCGAGCTCAAAGAGAAGGTCCAAAAGAAGAATATGTACAGGCTTCTCAGTGAGCAACAGGACAGGGCCCTCAAATACCTCAAGCCGATCTAGACAAGGCTCAAAGCTTCGAACCTGAAGCGGGAACATGCCGACCTAGTTGAAAAGGTAAAGGTCTTTGAAGCAAAAAATGAGGAGCTAGTTGTGGTGACTAACAATACAACCTCGCAGGTCCAACAAAAGATCGACCTAATTGACCAGCTTCAAGCCGAGATGAATGAGGTCAAGGCCATGGGCGAAGGGTGGAAAGGAAGAATGGACCTGATGGCTTTGGAGAAGGAAACTGCGAAGGCGAAGCTGGCATCGGTTGAGAACAAACTCCGGGTGATGAAAGACAAAGCTGACAAACGGTCTCGGCTGAATGATGATCTCCGAGCACAACTGAGCTCAGCCGTCGCAGAGCAGAATGCCCTCGGTAGAGAATATGAGGCACTGAAGTCCAAATTGGACACAACCTCTGCTGATGTCGAAGAAATGGTGGCCCAATACAAGGAGGATGTGGAGGCAGCCGAGACCCGCCTAAAGACAAAGGCTGAATATGTGAAACGGTTGTCCCGAATAGAGACCCTCGAAGAGATCCATGCCCGAGGTTTTGACATGTCGGCTGAGATCGAGGAAGCCAAAAAGATCGAGGTCTGAGCTCTACGAGCTTGAGGGTTTCGAGGGCTCCGACGGTTTTGGCGATGAGTCGGGCCCCGGTGAAGACCAGGCGTAGATTCCTTAGTACTTCTTCAATTTTTGTTTTCCCTTATATATTTTTTTTGTTTATTTTAGGTCGTTTTTATTGGGCCTTGGTAAATATATTTTGGAATATACATATGAAATTTCCCTTTCTGGCAATATTGTGTCTTTACTTTTCTAGCATCTTTTATTAATCTCTATTCATGTAAGGTTTTTGATGCCTTAGCATAGAATCAAATGTAGTTATGGGGAGTTCATTTTTTGGAGGTCCAAACGGAGCCCGACTTCGATACAAATTTGTTTTATCAAGGCTTTGAAACCTCGGTGTGAGTGGAAGTGTTTTTTAGATGCTTAAGTGATTTTAGATGATGCTTTTGTCGAGGTTAACCTTTAGTAGGTTTCGAGTTTTTATAAAGGCCTTACTTTCTGATTATGAGCCTCAGACGTCTCCGAGCCATTTTTAGAGTGGTGGTAGCCTTTTGTATTTGGGCATTGCCTAATAGGTTTGGTGCCTCCAGGGTTCAGTAGACCGGATTGTCCGAACTTTCTTCAGGCGATAGCCCCCGAGTAGGGATAGCCTTGGGCTCGATCATCCCCGAGTAGGGGTATCTCATGAGCTCGATTGCCCCGAGTAGGGGTAGCTCATGGTCTCGATAGTCCCTGAGTAGGGGTAGCCCGTGGGCTCTTAGGATCCAGAATTAGAAGTAAGAAAATGCGTAATAACAAGGCGAGATTTTCTTTCATTTCTCAGTGTGTAAAGTACATGATCGAAAGTGCATAAAAACTTGTATCATGTCTAGAGTGGACTATGTGAGCACGGTTCATACGACCGTTTGTCCCTTACAATGAATCCTAACCACCAAGCCTTAGCTTCTAAAATACAAGGTTTTTCTTTTTTCCTTGATAAAAACCTTAATCTGAGGGTAAAGGCCTCTCGCTTTCGAGGTCAAGCTTGAGAGGGATCGGACGCTGTTGATATGAAGTGAAAGATTGACTCCAGTTTGAGACTGATCTTCGAATCTAAGTTAGCATGTTTTATTATTGCCTCGTTAAAATCCTTGCCGAAAAATCCATTTTGGGACAAAACTGATTCAATGGAAAAAGAGTGAAATGCGTGCTTTCAGACCTAATAGCTACATCCATTCTTGGTCGTTTTCCTGAAAATGTTAGTCCGATTTATAACATGATTAAAGAGCAATTGATATCATACCTTAGTAGTAGTATCGCTTTAAGTGTGTCACATTCCATTTATTCGGTAGTTGCACACTGTTTCCTGCTTCGAGTTTGTACGATCCTTTGCTAGTAATTCCGACGACTTGATATGGTCCTTCCCAATTCGGTCCTAGCTTCCCCTCGTTCGGGTTTCGGGTGTGTAATGTTACTTTCCTTAACACCAAGTACCCGATCTTTCTATTCGCTGTTTTTAGGAGGCCAACCGGACTAGGGCGGCCTCCTGCCTTTCATCCAATAGTTCCAGGCTCGTGATCATGGCATCGTCGTTTGACTCTTCTATCACATATTGGAACCTAAGGCTCGGTTCTTGATCACGTCCACAAGACACCTCAATAAAATATATGACACGGTCGTATACAATAATAATTACCCAACTAGGAGTCGCGGTCGAACCCACTAGGAGTTATGATGGGAGTTAGGAGTATATATTTGAAGCAAGCAAATGGTTTATCTAGATTGCACTTCCACTACAAGGTTTTGGTTTCCTATTTCTAATGTTAATCTAATGATTGCAAGATAAAGAAAATAGACTAGAGAATGTTTTTAAGGTTTTTCCAATTGGGTAAAAGGCTTAGGCCTGTGACTATAACCTAGGTGTTTGTCTAATGGTATAAAGACATTAATGCTTGTTATGTTGATTGGGGTATATTACAGCTCACAACTCTACACTACCCCCTCAATACCTCTCAGTCAGAGAGTAGTTTTGCCCAATTTGGCTTTCTCAAGACCAAAAGGATATCAACCAATACAATTGATAAGAGCTCAAGTCGGGTTATTACTATCTGTAGGTTGAACCCTTTAATTGGGTTAATCGATCCCTCAATTGACCCAATTTCTTGTTAACTAAGTTATCCTAGACTAGGTCCCTCTTTCTAAAGTAGAGACAAAGTCAAATAGGCATGAATCAATGTTTGCAACCATTAATTCTAAAATTGAAGCATGAACTAAGCTAAATAATCAACATCCAATCATACACAAGAACTAAACTAGATACCCATAAGGTTTATACACTATGGTTGGGTCACAAACCTAGTAATAGTTTAGCTACTCATAATGGATTTTAAAGAAAACAAAGAAGATAATCTAATTAAACTCATAATAGAAGATTAAAATGATGAAATTTAATGTGAATACGCTAAAATAATGTAAAACTTCCTAAAGTAGTAAAGAAAAACGGCTACAACAACTTCATATGTTCAAACTTGACCTAATTTTGTGAAACTCGTTTATACAGGCTAAACATCTCCTAAAAATTCCCCTCGGGAGGAAGTGGCATTTCTAAATGTGCGGCCGCGAGGCAATATTCTATAGCCACACATTTTTGGACTGTTGCTGCAAGGAAATCTTCTGTGGCCACACAATTTTTGTGTCGTCCGCAATTCACAAAGGCTCCTGGACTTGGTCTTTTTACATACTCTCTGATCTTTCTCTTAGCCCAGTTCTGTGGCCGCACAATTCATGTGTGGTCCGCACATTGCTCAAAGTTCTGCTAAGTTCTTCTTCTTGGTTTGCGGCTGCAGATGGATCTGCAGTCCGCAATTTCTTCTGTGGACCGCACATTTGTGCTTCTGCGCCCGTCATTGCCTTGTGCTTTGGAACACTCGTTTTTGAGTTAGATTTCATCTTTGGAGACCGAAATTCAAGCATTCCTGCAATTTACACAATTTCATTCGTTTCGGGAACACAATTTGGACTAAAACAAAAACTAAAAAGTGCTAATAAGTAGTCAAAATTTTCACTTACTATTTATCCCACTTCGACTGGTATTAAGGCTTCGGCCCTGTAGACCAATGAAAACGGGGTGGACCCAGTAATAGACTTCGAGGTCGTATAGTATTCCCATAGGACTTCGAGCAGGATTTCCTTCCATTTCCCTTTGGCGTCGGTCAACCTCATTTTCAGGTTTTGAAGTATGGTCTTGTTTGTTGATTGTGCCTATCCGTTTACCACTAGGTGTTGATAGTATCTTCTTAATCTTGTGATCTTTGAAGAATTTATTTACCTTACTGTTGATGAATTGTTTCCCATTATCACAAACGACCTCGGCTGGTATCTCGAATCGACATATTATGTGGTCCTAGATGAAGTCAATGACTTCTTTCTCCCGAACATTTTCGAACACTTGAGCTTTGATCCTTTTGGAAAAATAATCGGTCATAAATAGTATGAATTGAGCCTTATCGGGTGCCCACGATAGGGGAACGACAATGTTCATTCCCCACATCATCAATGGAACGGGGACAATACCGAGTGGAGTAGCTCTCCCGATTGATGGATCATCGGTGCGTGTCTCTAGCACTCGTCGCATTTTCGTACGAAGTCCTTCGCATTTTTCTCCATTTTGGTCCAGTAATAGCCAGCGCTGATTAATTTTCGGACTAAAGAATCTGCCCCCGAATGGTTCTTGCAAGTGCCTTCGTGAACTTCTCTAAAGGCGTATATCTCCCGGTCCCAAGCATCCAGCTAGCGGGCCGTCAAACGTTCTCCTGAAAAATGTCCCTTCGACCAAGCTAAATCTGGTAGCCTTGGTACGCAGGGTTCTCGATTCTTTGGGATCTGAGGGAAATTTCCCGGTGTTCAAGTAATCTATGTACTTGTTCCTTCAATCCCAAGTCATTGAGTTTACTTTGGCATGGCATTCTTCTATCACCGACTTCATTAGCTGTACTATTGTTCCCGAATCGAATTCATCGACATCGACTGACGACCCCAAGTTAGCTAGAGCATCAGCCTCGTTGTTCTATCTCGGGGCACGTGCTACAGGGTCCATTCCTTGAATTGATGCAGTGTTACCTGTAATTAGTTTAAATACCTTCGCACCCCTTCCTCTTTTACTTCAAACGTCCCATTGACTTGATTTACCGCGAGCAAGGAGTCGCACTTATCTTCGATTACCTCAGCCCCAAGGCTTTAGCTAATTTGAGACCTGCAATTATGGCTTCATACTCGACCTCATTGTTAGTCAATTTCACAGTTTTAATTGACTGCCTAACTACATTCCCTATAGGTGGTTTTAACACAATGCTGAGCCCGGATCCCTTTGCGTTCGAGGCACTAATTCTCCCCGAGGTGAGCAATAATTCCCTTTCGACTTCGGGTATTAAGGCGGCGTAAGTCGGTCACGAAGTCTGCCAAAATTTGAGATTTTATGGCGGTTCGGGGTCGATAATTGATATCATACCCACTGATTCAAACGGCCCATTTGGCCAATCAGCCTGAGAGCTCGGGTTTGTGCATGATGTTCCTTAGTGGGTTAAAGGTTACGACACATACGGGGTGGCATTGAAAGTACGGTTTTAATTTTCTGGAGGCACTAAGTAAAGCGAGTGTCAATTTTTCCAGGTGAGGATACCTTGTTTCAGCCTCGCCTAGAGTTATACTATCATAGTAAATAGGAAATTGTGTACCTTCCTCTTTCCGAACTAAGACTCCACTTAGCGCTACCTCAGAAACAGCCAAGTAAAGGTACAAATGTTCGTCCCCCTTCAGATTGTGAATCATGGGCGAACTCGATAGGTACCATTTGAGTTCTTCCAAAGCTTGTTGGGATTTCGGGGTCCAAGAAATTTATTCTTCTTCTTTAACAGTGAGAAGAATCGATGGCTCTTGTCCGAGGACCTTGATATGAATTGGCCCAGGGCAGTTATACGCCTGGTCAGCCTCTGAACGGACTTGACGTTGTCCACTATGGTGATTTATTCTATGGCTTTGATTTTGTCAGGATTGATCTTGATCCCTCGATTAGATACCATGAACCCGAGAAAGTTTCCCTATCCGACCCCGAATGCGCACTTCTCTAGGTTCAGCTTCATATTGTATTTCTTCAATATGTTGAAGGTTTCCTGCAAATGTTTCAAATGGTCCTCGGCTCGCAGGGACTTGGCTAACATGTCATCAATATTAACTTACATTGATTTTCCTACATGTTCTTCAAACATCCGATTTACTAGACGTTGATAGGTGGCATCGTTGTTCTTTAATCTGAATGGCATTATATTATAATAGTAGGTGTCGAATTTAGTGATAAAATAATTCATTTCTTGATCGACCGGGTCCATCTGAATTTGGTTGTACCTAGAATAGGCATAGAGAAAGCTGAGTATCTCGTGCCCAGCCATTGCATCGATCATCCGATCGATGTTAGGCAAAGGAAAACAATCCTTTGGGAATGTCTTGTTCAAATATTTATAATCTACACATATTGTAAGGTTATTTCCTTTTTTAAGCACTACCACTACGTTAGCTACCCAGTCAGAGTATTTAACTTCCTGAATTGACCCTATTTTAAGGATTTTAGATACCTCGTCCTTGATGAATGCATTCTAGACCACAGACTATGGTTTCCTATTATATTTAATGGGGTGGAACTTGGGTCCAAACTCAGCTTATAAGTGGTCACTTCTGGGGGGATCCCTGTCGTATCAAGGTGGGACCAAGTGAAACAATCTATGTTAGCTTTAAGAAATTCAATGGGTTTTTTCCTGAGCTCGAGAGTTAACCCCGTGCCTAGGTATACCTTTCGATCTGGTTGGTGTCTGATCAATATGACTTGCTCCGACTTCTCGACTGTCGATTAGGTGGCGTCGGTATCATCAGGAGCTATGAACGACCTCAGAACTTCGTAATCATCCTCCTTGTCTACTCCTTACTCCTCTTGTTCGGTCTGGGCCGACATTGGTGATTTCTATTTAATTTCTTTATTACTAGTCTGCTCCGGGTTCCTTGATGTTGAAACTTCGGGCACCGGGATTACCTCATCCGAACATTTCCTTTGTGGACTACTGCTCTCCGTAGACCGTCTTGACTCCTCCCAGCGTAGGGAACTTCAGTGCATGGTGCAAGGTTGAAGGTATCGCCCTCATGTTATGAACCCATGGACTTCCGAATAGGGTGTTGGGCCTCATGTCCCCTTCGATCACGTAAAACTTTGTCTCTTGGATCATCCCAGTAGTGTCCACTGGCAGGGTTATCTCCCCTTTAGTACTTTCGCATGCCATGTTAAATCCGTTTAACACCCGGATCGCTGACACTATTTGGTCGTGTAACCCCAACTACTCTACGACCCTCGATCTTATGATGTTGGATAAGCTACCTGGATCAATCAATACACATTTAAATCGAGATTTATTAGTAAGTACGGATATTACCAGTGCATCATTCTGTAGTTGCACGATGCCTTCGACATCCTCGTCATTGAATGAGATGGTTCCCTCCTGGACATAATCTCGGGTACGTTTTTCCCTTGTGATAGATACTTTAGTGTGTTTTATCATCGGTCCTTGAGGGATATCGATCCCTTTGATGATCATGTTACTGACGTGTTAAGGCTCCTCAAGTTCGCCTTGTTTGTTGGTGTCCCTGTTCCGGAAGTGATTTTTGGCTCGATCACTCAGAAATTCTCGGAGGTGCCCGTTATTGAACAACCAGGAACCTTCTTCTCTCAATTGTCGACAATCCTAGGTCTTCAGAACATGAGTGCCATGATTCTTATACATCAAGTTAGGATCTCTTTGGGTAGGGTCATACTGCAATAGTCGGGGCCGTTTGGTTTCCTTGATGTGCCTGATGGATGATACAATGCTAGCCGCATCAATGTTGAAGTTGTATTCTAACAATCTTGATGCTTCTCTGAGCAGTCTGTCAAAACCATTTTTGCTCATCATGCCTCAGCTACTAGGCCCTTGATCACCTCTTTTTTCGTTCCTTGTGGATTGATGCTCGGACCCATTTCCCCTTTGTTCCGTGATATATGGTTGGTCTCGATACCGAAAAGGTCTTGGATCATGATCGACGTCTCTCTTAGACCTGTTGTCGGCTCTGACAGGATAAACGGACCCAAGTTACTGATGGGTACTCTACCAATTTTTTTTAGCTGTTGCGAAGCCAAGGAGCTTCGGGGATTAAGTCCTTGAGTGAATTCCTGAGTGGCCCAATTATCCGCAACCGGAGGCAGATCCATCCGTTCCATTTGAAACCTTGACACGAACTCTCTGAGCATCTCGTTGTCTTTTTGCTTAACCTTGAAAATGTTTAATTTTCTGGTCTCGACCTTGATGGGCCCCACATAATCTTTCAAAAAAGCATCTTCGAGCATAGCAAACGAGTCAATGGAATTTTAGGGTAAGTTGTGGTACCATATCATAGCTCCTTTGGAAAAAATTTCCCCGAACTTCTTTATTAACACCGACTCGATTTCATCATCTTCCAAGTTGTTTCCTTTGATTGCGCATGTATAGGAGTTCATGTGCTCACTCGGGTCCGTGGTTTCATTATATTTTGGAATGTTGGGCATATGAAACCTCTTAGGGATCGGATTTGGCGCCGCACTCGGAGGAAAAGTCTTCTGGATAAAGTTCTTGGAATCTGGACCCTTCAATATCAGGGGTGCTCCAGAGATTTGGTTGACCCTACAATTGTATGTATCCACCTTCTTGTTGTTGGCCTCAATTTTCTTTTCACCTGATTCCACGCACTTCGTTAATGCTTCAAGAATTTTCATTATTTCAGGACTGAATTCGAGCTTGGATTCACCCGACCTCTCGGTGGTTTGTTCGTTTCTTCGGGTGTTCTCCCGGGACCATTCAGTCTCGACCCTGCCAGGGGCGTGACCTTGATTCTGTATCTCCGCTATCGTCGCCTGTTGATCCTGTAACATTTCGAGGATTAGCCGCAGGCTTACCCCATCACCTTCGCCCACGGGCATTTCTCGAACTGTTGGTCGGGGACCTCCGCGAACGCTATTTTCGGGGTCAGTTGGCAGGTTGACGTCGATAGCTGTTGATACCCAATTTTGCCATCATGTTTTTATAAAAGACATATATGATTTTGTTTTGTTGGTGAATCCACTAGGCATTGTGCCTAGGGATGATTTTCATATATATATATATATATATATATATATATAACTAAAGTACAAATAAGGAGGGGGACATAAACCTTACCTCCAGATAAATGGATGATACCAGATGAATACTAAATCTATAGCCATTTGATACCTTACAAGTATTTGAAGTTAGACCTTAATGAGGGTACCATTTTGCTAACCAAAATTGATAGCCTAATGATGTACAAAAACCAAGTAAAGTTAGGTCCACTATGAGACTAGAATTAGGGAGCTTCTCCCATATACATTTGCTCCTATGATACAAATGAACACTAATTCTCCCTAAGTGAAAAGACAGAAAAATAATACAATAGCATAGGGGATGGAGTGAAGGATACATCAAAGTTATCTTCATATTGGCTTGAACATGGGTAGAAGCCATTGTGAAGGTAGCCCAAACAGATGCCAAAAGGTGTGCAAAAAACTATCCAATGAACTCCAAAAATTCAGAAAAACTGGTGCTTCTGGATTGTAGTCATATGTCATCTATAACACTGCCCAAAGGCAAGGAATGTAATCGACAAAAGGATTTTTTGATAGAAGAGAGTGGGCAACAGGAGCTACACGAAGCTAATCTGCCATTAAGGTGCCCTAAATCTAGAAAGGATTGAGTCTGGGTGTCGGATGTATATTGATATTTATTCAACAGATTTAGCACATGAAGTTCTAATACCACAACTTGAATACATACCAATATACTGAGATGGAACCCTGTACATGCAAAAAAGAACAAATTGGTTAGTGAAAACCTGTTGGGCACACACAGTGCTTGTCTGTTGTTGAGGATGTTGTTGTTGCAGCATTTGGTGCAGTTGTTGCTGCTACTGATTTCTTTGTTATTGTGGTTCATTCGATCTTGGACAATTAGGTCTTCTCCCATTGTTGTGTGACTGTCATCCATACCCATGAGAAGGAGAAGAAGAAGCTAGGTGTGGTGGGATGATGATTTTATTGGTTTTCTTATATCTGAATGATGGTATTTCAAGGAAATCCTATTGGATTTGACCTCTGATATGATTGGGCAGCGAGTAGAGAGAATGGAAGTTGGTGAGTGTTGTGAGACTATGGCTGAGCTTTGATAATGCGTCTGGGGGACAGTTAGCTTCTCAGTAAACATGAGAGAAACTGATTGCTGCACATTGATCACATAACTGCTTCAGTTTCAGTAGCAGCATTTTCAGTGCCCATGGTGGTGTAGTCTCACTGGTGAGCTAGTGAATGAGTAAAGTTGAATCTGTTTCAAGGTGCACTTTGGTGTAACCATTGTCTATGCACCTTGTGATCCCAATAATTGTTGCTTCTATCTCTGCTTGATTGTTGTACCTTCACTCAATGGGCCTACTAAGGCATGGATAAATGTACCCCTGTGATCCCTGATGATGGCCCCATCACCTATCTTCCCTGGGTTTGTAACTGCACTGCCATCACTGTTGATTTTAACAAATTCTTATGTTGGTTTCCTCCAGGTAACTTGCTGAACATTGGTGTAATGGGATATATCTTCAATGGCTTGGTACAGTTTAGTCCATTGCAGTGGCCATTTAATAGAGGGGTAGTTGGATTTGAGAAGGAGGTGGTATCAGAATTGATGGCAAACAAGACTCTAGTCAAGGAGGACTGTTTGGTACAGTATTTTGCACTGCATCTATTTTTCCATAGGTTCCAATTGATGATGCTAGGGACAGTGTCTAGAAAGAGTTTCTAGACTTTATTTTGTCTTTTAAGAAGCCACCATTTCATTAGGAGTAGTGTGTGAGGTAGTCATGCTGTTTAGATACCAATTGCTCCTCCAAATTTTCTCCACACTATTGCTGCAAAATGCCCTTTGCTGAATATGTGCTCCACAGTCTCATCACCATGTCTATGACAGCACACATCTGGAAATAGTAGGATTGCTAAATAAGAGAACCCTATCATCTATTGATAATTTGTTTCTAAAGGCTCTCCATAAGCAAAAGGACCATTTGAGGGGTATCTTTTTGTTCCAAGTCATTTTGTTAGTAAAACTTATGGGACTCTTCTTTCTGATTACATCCCAAGATGATGAGCAAGTGAAGTTTCCATTGTCATTAGGAACCAAGATAGCCTGGTCAAGGGTATTTGGATCATGGTAAATTGGGGTGTGAAGGATGGAGGCAATCTTATGGACAAGTGCAGTATCATTCAGTTTCTACAAATTCCAGTGCCCAGATCCCCAGAATTGGGATACAGTGATGTTTCCTGGTCTTTCTCCTTCTGTTCTGTGTTGAGCCAAGGCACCTGTTCCCAACAAGTTATCCCACCAGAAGCTGTAGTTACCAGAATGCAATCTCCATTGTATGTGCTTCTCAGCTTCTTTTTTTTGTTGAACATCATTTTCTTCCATGCTTGTGACTATCCTGAGTGCCACTTTTTGGAAATAGGATTTGATCTTTGAATATACTTTGCTCTAAGGAAACTTCCCCACAAAGACTGTTTAGTTCTAAAGAGCCACCATTGTTTGAACTCCATAGTTCTGCATATGCTTTTAAAATATCATTCCTGCATCATCACCAATTTACATGGGTCATATATATTTTCTATAATTTTTCATAATTTTTAAAATTTATTTTCCTGCATTTAAATTGTCCAAATATTTAGTAATTATCCTTTGAAATTATTTTTTTTTGTATGAATTAATCATCCACATTTATTATTACACCCACACATATGTTTTATAATATTTTACTTCATTCATAATCACATTTCCATTTTTTGAACTATTTACACATTTTACAATAATAGCCTATATTTTACAATTAATTGCATTTGTCATTTTATTCAGGATCAAAATAATTATTTATATTGTTATAATTTTCAGATATTATCTTAAATAATAAGTTGCATAAATACTATTTGTTAATATTATTTAGCTATTTTATTAAATTATTTTCCCTTTAAATTCTTGCATTTAAAATCTGGCCCCAAACAGGCCAAATTTCGGACCTAATTCCCCAGCCCAGACCCTAAAATCCATCCCAATAACCCCTAGCCCAAATACTAGCGATCCACGACCCCATAACCGTCCACTAACCTGATCCGCCTCTCATTAAAATCCTGGTCGTTGATCTTGGGAGATCAATGGCCCACATTCCATCTCCCCTCTTCTAATTAATCTCACCTCAAAACCCTAGCCTCTTTTTTACCCGGTCAGCCTCCTCTATATTCCCTCAAACCCTCCCCTTACCTCACAAACCCTAGAAGCTACCCCAATCCTTCTCCGAATCCAACCCATCCATGGATTCTTACCATGATTTACTTACCTTTCCCAGATTATACCGCTATTACCTGTGTAAATATGGTGTTACTTAGTACTTGCCATTTTTGGCAAGTACCAGTATCTCAAGCATTGGAAATCGACTTCAGTCTCCAAGATTTGGATGATATTTCGTCTGTATATGTTCATAGCAAGGCTAAGAGGATCCGATTTCCAAGATCTTCGACCAATCTTTTACTTCCTTCGAACTAGGGTTTGAAATTTCAATTTTTCTTCTTTATCAGTTCTATTACTGATTGCATGTGATAGTCTTTCCTTGTTTGGGATTGATTAATTGTTTTTCATGTATGCTTGTTTGATTTCTACCACTATATAAACTCCCATTCCCCATTGCCCTTCTAGAACTCAATGATTATTACTTAACTATTGCTAGCACCACTACTCTCTGACTCTCACTCTCACTCTCACTCTCACTCATTTTATACTATTCTGAGACTTTGATTTTGGATGACTGAAAGCCAAGGCCAGTGGAATCCGTGCATTATCCTCCCCTAGTGCAAGCACTATTCGGAGCCCACTTCTAGGCTCTTGTGAACTTTGAAGCATTAGGGATTTCGGGATTTTCATTACTCTCTTGCAATTGTTGCTAATCTTGAGATTCTGAGTTTCTTATTATTTCTTCGCTTCGTTTGCAACTGGTTAGTGCCCTATACTTTCACAATTATATTTCTCTCTCTTTGTTATGTGCATTAGTGCAACTTGGATTTCCCTAGGTTAATTTTGATATTATGCCACTTCGTATACTACGTTATAGTTCCACTAGCCTCAATTCTATGCAAGTCTTGATTTTAACTCATATGTGGATAGCTAAGTTGATTCATGATACCTGCCTGATTCGTAATTGAAACCTAATTGATGGTTGTTGAACCTTGTTTTGATTCCTTGTACTAAAAACCCTTATGAAGCTATGTTCTTTCTTAGAATTGCTTTCTTCATGTTGACTCCTTTATTCATAATTTGCTATTTCTCTGCAAGTCTATCTAAATACTTAGCCTAATATGCTAGCCTTAAGCATGCTCATTATGTGTGTCCAACCTGAATGATTTCTAATCATTATGTTTATGAATAGTTGGTTACTTATACCTGATGTTTATTCTAAGTTTAGTTTCCTGCCATGTTCTATTCTATTTTGATAACCAACTCATGCCCATAACGTGTCCTAATTCCTATTGAGATATTCATGCCCAGCTCTTTATCTTTCTGAAGTTCTACTATTAGCTATAACATGTTCCCATGCTATTTGTAAATCTATTGTGTGCTTTTCTTGACTTGCTCTGCCCTGTGTTCTCCACTATTAGTTAAGACCTTTAGAGTAAATCTCATAACCAACATTTGCACATATATTTAGCCAACTAGTACAAGGTTTGATGCTTGTTTGTCCTATTGCTTTGAAAATTGGCATGTTTTCTGTTTACTATAAGATTTGTCGATACTCATCATGTTCAAGTTTTCTCATCCTCAACTAAGTAATTGCTCGATCATGAAACTATTCTGTTATGTTGTTTCCACTAGGCCTTCATGTTAAAACTTTCGTGTGAAAGCTATGCTCTATTTAAATCTATTAGACTTTTCTATATCTAAAGTCCCTTAGGCTAATTCTGAATCGTTCTACTTTTGAAACTATTTGGAATAGTTCACTATCCTATGACTTTTTAGCTTTGTTTTTGAAAATACAAGCATGAACCGGCCTTGTAAACTTGTCAGTATTTCATGTGATCTTGTCTATGTGCTTCGGCTAGAAAAGTTGTTAGTTACAGCTTTAGGGAAGTGTGAAGAAGTTGTTTAAATTAATCCTGCGAGTGGTCTGTCATCTGCATGGTTAAGTTTGAGATCCATTTGGCTAATTAAAGTATTCGTTGGGCCTGGTGTTGGGCCATATGTGTTGTTCGACCTCGGCACTGGATTCAGGAAGATTATATCGTCCTTATGAGCCTGAGATATAGGTTTGTTGGTTGGTGACGCTGTTGAAGGCCCCGAAAATTCACTGGGTTATTTGATAGTGGACCTGAACTGTTTGATGGAGGCCCGTACTTGTTTCAGTCTGTATTTCTATCATCTTTGAGTTTTTATTATTCTATTTTGGTCCTGTAACTCGTAATAATAAATAATTGGGGGTATAGTGAAATTGGGGAATGGATGTGCTTTGAGCTGGCATAAAGGGTAGAAAACATACCTATAGGGTCTAAGTGTTCTATTTGCTATTTCGTTCAGCATGTCTTATTTGTTATTTTGTACACTAACAGAAATAATGTCTCTAGGAGTTGCACACAACTCACTTAATTTTTCTAATACTTGTACACAATATTAAACATGCCATTAATCGCCATACTTGTTATTATTGTACGTTTAGATAGCATGCCTACAGAAATTTCATGTTTTTACTAACCTAGCTATCATGTCTATAGGACTTCAGATAATTAATTGTCAAACTGCTTTTATTTTGGTGTGTTGTCCATCTAGACATCATGATTATAGGACATTAATCTCTTAAACAACTGCTCCTGCCACTTTATTACACTTCCACCTAGATAGCATGTCTATAGGAATAAGTATGATAAAAGTGAGCTCAAATACCAACTGTTAGAGATCCTGCCTATAGGATACTGTTACTCACCTAGAAAGCATGTTTATCAGATCAAACACGAATAATTATGAGTTTTCTAATAGCTTTCACTGCCCCATGGCAAAAATAACTTAGAGATCATGTCTATAGGTTTGGTAATACCTGTAGTCTGCAATTTCGATAGTCTGAAACGGTACCACTGCCTATAGGACGTCTTGAACTGGGATCACATAGAAGCTATGTCTATAGGACTTAACAACTCTAACACGCCTTAATTCTGAAAATGTCTACTACCTAATGCAAAATCTTCCCGCGTGTATTTGCTTCTTATGTGAGGAGGCTAACTTTTGCAGTTTATTGATTTTATGTGCAGTCCTACATGTTTTGAATGTGCGCCTAGTTTTATATTTTGAGCACCCTAAGTAAAGTCTAGAACCACCAAAATAGTAGGTCAAAATCCTCTTGGACCACAAACATGGGATGGGTAGTGCACACATAAGACTCGGTTTAAAATTGAATTAGAGCGCCTTTAGATAACTACTTCAACATAGTAATTGGGTAGCAGGAGATGATAGTTTGTGCCCGCTGCATAATATGAACAATTCCCCACCTTAAGAGAGTTGCGAAGTATTATTTATGTAGCACGAGGTGATCCTTTAGGAAAAAAATATAGGAACCCCCTCCCTTTTTTTCTTTATATACTCGTTATTTACACTTAGTTATCTAATGTAGAACAAATGTAGTTGTATCCTTGTAACTATTAAAGATTTGTACTAAATCTCATGTGTTATGATAAGACTCTTCGATTTCTATATTTTCCTTTGTTTATTTTATCACCTAGCTTAATCACATAATCCATATAGTTTAAAGTTTGGTCGGGACCCACAGTTGTGGACTTCGAAGAATGTCTAACCCAATCTCTTCAAAGTAACTTGAGCCCCTACCCGACCTTTGGTAACACAGACTTATCAAACAGAGTTATTTGCAAATAGGTACCCTAACGCACCTTAAAAAATCATTAGGTGGCAACTCTTTTCTTTTAACACCTCCTTAAAAGAGTTGTCACACGTCGAAACCCGCTTTCGCGAGAAAAAAAAGACGCGACAGCATGGAGACTCCTCTAGGGATACCCCTAGGCTTTATCATGATGAACTTGATTTATGTGGATTACTTTCATTCTTTGTTTAAAACTACTATGACATGCACATCCCTTTCCTTATTCAACTTTATTTGTTTTAAATTGTTGTGCCATGCACATCCCTTCCCTTATTCTCATTTATTTTCTATGACATGTATGACCTATCTCCATTTCTTTCATCTTGCCTAAATTGCTATATTATGACTCTCACATCCCTATTTCCTTACCTGCTCCATTACGTTCTTGCACGTTGTCATGAGCTAAACTGACCTCTCTCTTTTGTCTTTCTTTTCTTTCCTATTCTTTTCATATTCGATTTTGCTATGTTATTTACTGCTTTTACATACCTTTTATCATAAAAATACTTGGCAATGTATTATGCTTGCATAAAGCATGCTCCACATCATAATCCACTTGTGCCAATTATCAACATAGCGGCACTTGATGAGTGTCCGCGCTTTCCTGAAATTACCCTTTTTAAATCGAAAAGGCTTATTTGCGGCAGACCTGTCGATCAGTGGTGCAGTCAATAGTCCCGTGCCTTTCCCTCTTAAGTTGTCCACTTGGGAGTATCAGTCTAGAACCTTATAGAAACCCCACTCCAATTTCAACGTATATGCATTATGTTAAACCTAGTACAGGTTGAAGCGTTATTGACGTAACAACCCGCTTACAGAAACCTTGTCCAAAGTCCGATGGGATTTCTATAATCCCAAAGGACACTATCATGTTATGTGCATTAATTGGATAAAATGTGCCAACATGTTGATCATTTTTGCGTAAGTAGACAAATTTGGATGGGAGAAGGATTAACATTATTTGTTTGCAGAAATGAAGCATGAAATCCCCAGGTTTGGCATGGTCCAGAACATCCATCCTTTGCTACTTGACTGGTGGAAAGACCTCACATCTTGTGGCAAGAATCATGTGAGGAGAGTACTCGGTTACCTTCCATCTTTGTTGAACGTTCAACTAAATAGGGAATTAATCGAGGCCGCTACCATATTTTGGGATGAGAAATGAGTTGTTTTCCGATTTGGCAATATAGAAATGACTCCTCTCCTAGAAGAGATAGGGGGTTCGCCAAGTTACCATGGGATAGTTCAAGACTGCTAGTACCAGAGAATCGCACTCCCCGCGGTTTTTTGAAACTGTTGGGTTTTAAGAAGAATGATGAATTGCTCTGTCTAAAGAAATCCTACATCCCTTTTGAGTTTCTTTACGAATGTTTTGGGCATAGAAAGTCATATCATCTTCATCATGCTGAACTATCCATAAATTCTTTCGGATGGGTGCATCGTCGGGTTTATGTTTTCATTGTCTGCTTCTTGGGGTTGTTGATCTTTTCAATGAAAGGAGGAAGGATTCATACTCTCTTAGCCATGGTCGCCAGGAATTAATGGATGGTATTGAAGGGTAAACCTATACTATCATTTCAATGATCTTAGATGAGATGTACCGTGCTCTAAATCGGTGCAAGCATAGGTTTGGACACTTTGAGGGTTGCAATCTATTACTACAAGTCTGGCTGCTGGAACACTTTCAAAGGGGTGAGTATTGTCAACAGCTTATGCGAAGGCCACTAAATGACTACATAGCCAACCAGCACCTAAAGAAAATGATGTTTATTCCAGACAGTTTGCAAAGCCTGGAAATGTTGTAAGTTAGGTGTGTTTATTCAGCAATCCGACAAACGAGCAAGTGCATTGGATGTTTGAATGGTTTCATTGTAGTGAGTTCATCATCAGATCAAAAGGAACTACTCATTTGGTATTGATCGGGTTGCGAGGCATCTACCCTTATGCTCCTATAAGAGTAACGAGCCAAGTTGGAAGTAAACAAGTCATACCTCGGATTTCCAAGGCAGATTTCAAGGGAGATGTCATTTCGTTCAAGTTCGAAGCACAACACATGTAGAACCAAAAGATCATTGTGGAAGGAGAAACTATTGATCCAAACAGGTATCACACCGATCATATGTACTACTATATATCATGGATGGAATACGACATAGTTGGGGACGTCAAAACAGGGCTCAATCTGAAGGATAGGATCATAGACAAAGTGGCCTGAGGCATAGGTAAAGTATAAGAGGCTACGCAAAAGGGTGTTCGAGTCCGAAGCTAAACATCCGGAGTAGCACAAGGTGAACAAGGACTGATGGAGCTACAAGGGAAAATAAGAAAAAGACTTTCGAATTGCCAAGGCATATGAAGGAGGAATGATGGCAAAAGCTTACTTATTGTTGGATATGCGCAATCTGAGAGAGAAGGTCCTTTAGGGACCAAGTGGATTAGAAGATGATGTTCTTTACTCCTTTCTAGGTTAGACAAGATTTGGATGTACTAAGGCTAAATGTCATTAGTAACTTTATTATATTACTGTTGATTTAGTAAAAGAGTGTTTTGGTTCACTTGTTCGTAGCACACGTGGCACCAATTTTCTCCAAGTCTATGTGTTTCTTAGGCCTACCTAAGGCACAATAAGGTCCCCAAATTAGGACGCGAACTATTACATGACTTTAGGAAACATGTTTAAATATTACAAATACTCTTTTATTTCACCGTACTGACTTGGTTACCTTTTGTTTTTTCTTTCTTTCTGATTGTTACCATTCTCAAAGGTTGATTCGTGCATACTGGCATCGTCAGCATACCACACTAGATACAAAGGTCCTCTACCTCCTCCACCAAGCGACCATAAAAGCAAAAGCTTGAGCAGGTCTGAAATCTGGAAAACCTTTCCCTTACTCTCAATGTTCCCGACATCAACTAGCAAAACCAGACTATCCAAAACCAAACACCACCATAAAACACACAAAACCAGAACCCACCACCCATGGCTCCAAATCCTCCACACCAGTATCATAATCCCGCACCTCCCCAGAACCTTAACCCACCACTAGTGCAAACCCCACAACAACATCACCATCATCTAACTCAATACCCGCAAAACACTACATATCATACCCCCAAAACGCATCACAACCTACTCCCGATCCACAAAACTCGACTAATGATCACCCATATACCCAAGTTCCTGGGACTCATCAAAGCAATCCGATATATATAGAAACGTTACCCCATACCCCACAACAAACCCTATACATACCCGAATCAGTTGAGAAAGACCTACTCATTAGAATATGGCGGAGGAACTCAAGAAACTCATAGGAAGGGTCCAGAGTGTTGAAGGTGGGAAAGGCGTCGAAGGTCTAAATTACGAAGATCTATGTATTCAGCTAGATGTGGAACTGTCGGAGTGTTACAAACCTCCAAAGTTTGAAATGTTCGATGGCACTGGTGATCTGAAGGTACATCTAAGAACATATAGCGACAAGCTTGTAGGAGTGGGTAAGAATGAACAAATCCGCATGAAACTATTCATAAGAAGCCTTATAGGAGATGTTATGTCTTGGTATATCAGTCAAAACACGAAGAAGTGGGAAAATTGGATAAGTATGGCATCAGATTTCATGGATAGATTTAGGTTCAACACAGAGAATGCACTAGACGTTTTCTATATCCAAAACCTCATGAAGAAAATTATAGAAACCCTCAGTAAGTATGCTACTCATTGGAGGACAGAAGCCGAAAAGGTAAGGCCAGCGCTTAAAGAAGAACAGATGAATAAGTTCTTTGTTAGACCTCAAGATCCGCAGTATTATGAAAGGTTGATGGTCATCGAAAATCACAAGTTCTCAGACATCATCAAGTTAGGGGAAAGAATATAAGAAAGAATCAAGAGTGGGATGGTAACCAATTCCGAGGCACTTCAGGCCACGAATAAAGCTTTGAAATCAGGAGGTATTTCAAAGAAGAAAGAGGTGGATGCCGTGATAGTAGCCCAGGGCCCTAAGTCTCCCCTCATATACCAAACACCTCCACCCATGTATCAACCCTCACCCCCAAAATACCAATACCCTGCCACCACCTACCATACCTATAACACACAACCTGCATATTACCATTCACCTTCACCCACCCGCCTAAGCTAACCAAAGCCACGTCCAAATTCTGATCGCAGACCTCCTTGACAATACACCCCAATTGCTGAACCCATAGCCCAACTATATGAAAGTTGAAGGCCGCTGGTTACGTCACCCCTATTCCTGCTATTGTTGTGGAAAATCCTTTTATATGGATCAACCCTAACAAAACATGTGCTTATCATTCAGGCATGAAGGGTCATACCATTAAGGAATTCCACATGTTGAAAGACCAAATCCAGATGTTGATCGACACTAAGGCTATACAAGCAAAGGAAGTTGCACCGTACGTCCACAACAACCCTCTCCAGATTCACAGAGGTGACAGAGTGAACGTGATAGAAACTGATGAAGAGTGGGATCAGGAAGGGTCCGTTGGACTCATCCGAGAGGGAGACACTCCTAGAACATCTCCGGTCACCCTCACGCCAGTTGTGGTACAAACCCAGGCGCCATTTAAAGTTGAGATAGCTACACCTTTCACTATAATGGTAGCTCCCACACCATCTTACGATCCTGATGCCGGCCCATGGGATTATATTGCGGAAGAAAGAAGAAATGGAAAAGCCAAAATGAAAGAAACAGTTGTCGTGCAAGGTATGATTAGAACTAGAAGAGTTTACACACCTGAGAATATGGGAGGAACAAGCAAGGAAATTTTACCTAAACCACTTGTTGTTGAGAGTGGCACTGACGATCTTTGGAGGAAGATACAAGCAAGGGAATACTCTATTGTTGACCACCTGAAAAATACTCCTGCTTAGATATCCATCTTATCACTGTTGCAAAACTCATACACGCACAAGAATGCTTTGATTAAAGTGTTAAGAGGAGCTTATGTACCCGCTAGAATCACTAGTGGAGAGATGGCTAACATGGTCGGACAAGTATTAGAGAGCCATAAAATCACTTTCCACGAAGATGAGTTACCACCAGAAGGACTAAGTCACAACAAGGCATTGCACATCACAGTGCAATTCAAGGACAAGTTCCACTATAAAGAGATTCGGTAAGGTCCTGCACGAGATACGAATGGGAAGCATGAATGTGAAAGCGTTCGACAGATCTCAGAGAGACACTATCGAGGAAATCAACTTTGATCTACATATGGGTCCGACTTAGTTTGATGTTGAGTTCCCAAGTGTTAGAATATCTACTACCTACAACCTATTGTTAGGACGACCATGGATACATGCAGCTGGAGTAGTGGCTTCTACTCTGCACCAAACTGTGAAGTTCGAATAGAATCATCAGGAGGTGATCATTCAAGGAGACGGAAGCAACCCTATCTACACCAACCAGATCGTTCCAATCATCGAAAATAGGAGGAAGTTGGGTTGAGAAACATATCACCGTATTGAGAGGGTGAACGCAATTGAAAAGGATCGATGGTGGAGCAAGAAGATAGAAATCATAGTGTTGTGGACGGGATATGAACCAGGAAAGGGTCTTGGCAAAAAGCTTCAGAGGATCACTAAACCTGTACAACCATAGTATCATGGCATGACCTTTGGACTCGGATATGAATATACCATGCAAGAGTATCAGGATTGGATTCCGCCATGGCGCGCCCATTATAATCTGCTAGAACAAGTCGTGCCACCTCTGCACCAGACATTTCGTCAAGCTGACATGATGTGGGGAACCAAAGAAGATGAGATTTTTGCCGGTATGAGGAAGTTGTTTCTGGATGAAGAAGACATGGACTGCAGTGCAATTGTCGAGGAGGAGAAGGAGGAAGACCTTACCATTCAGACAATGGAAGAGGGAGTTGTTCTCAAAAATTGGACTGCTGCATCATCCCGGGCTCGCTAAGTTCCTGGGTAGCCTGGAAAATTAGCATGACTTATTTTCAAATTGTTTTGAGCATTTAAGACATTTTTCAGTATTTTGTTTTGAAATAATTACTCAAGCCATCGAGTCGTACTTGTTGACACTTAAAAGTTTCCTTAATGCATTATTGCTTTTCATATTTATTATTATCTTTCTACACTTTTTTCAACATAATTATTATATATCCTGATGAACCTACGACTGTGACATGTAATGAGATGACATGACATAAGGACGGGGATTAGGAAGATCTAGAGGATGATGTAATACCTGAGTAAATTGTCAAAGAAGTAGAAAATTTTAAAAACAAACTCAAGTCTAATTTGGAGGAAACTAAGGCCATTAATTTAGGAGATTCTGAAACAGTCAAGGAAACTCACATAAGCATCCATCTATCACCGACAGAAAAGGAAGAGTATATCAGGTTCCTAAAGGAGTATGAGGACATCTTCGCATGGCCCTACGACTATATGACTGGTTTAAGCACCTCCATAGTAGCTCACAAGCTACCCACCAATCCTATGTGTCCACCGGTAAAGTAGAAGCTCAGAAAGTTCAAGCCAGATATGCGTTTGAAGATAAAATATAAGGTCATCAATCAAATCAAAGCCAAGGTTCTCCGAGTGATCGAATACCTGACCTGGTTAGCCAATATTGTGCCGGTTTTAAAGAAAGATGGAAAAGTTAGAGTATATGTCGATTACCGAGATCTGAGCAGAGCAAGTCCCAAGGATGATTTCCTGCTGCCTAGCATACACATACTGATAGACAATTGCGCCAAGTATGAGCTCCAATCCTTTGTGGATTGCTTTGCAGGATACCATCAGATTTGTATAGATGAAGAGGATGCCAAAAAGACCGCCTTTATCACACCATAGGGGATATATTGTTACAAAATGATGTTGTTTGGTTTGAAGAACACTTGGGACACCTACATGAGGGACATGACGACTATCTTCCATGACATGATAATAGAGGTGTACGCGGATGATATTATCGTCAAATCTAAAAGAAGCTTGGATCATATTGATCGGCTTCGAAAATACAACTTGAAGTTAAACCCTGCAAAATGTGCCTTCGGAGTCCATGCTGGAAAATTGTTAGGTTTCATCGTCAGCCATTGAGGTATTGAGCTAGACCTGTAAAAAATCAAAGCTATTCAGGATTTGCTACCGCCAAAGAATAAGAAAGATGTGATGAGCTTTCTAAGGCGCCTAAATTATATCAGCTGTTTTATAGCATAATCAACGGCGATATGTGAGCAAATCTTCAAAATGTTGAAGAAATATGCTGCAACAAGCTGGACTGAAGAATACTAGAAGGACTTCCACAAAATCAAGGAGTATTTGTCTAAACCACCCGTGTTGATCCCACCCGAACCAGGAAGGCCTGTGTTGCTTTATTTGTCTGTGTTGGATGGGGCCTTTGGTTGCGTTCTAGGACAACATGATGAAACTGGGAGAAAAGAGCAGGCAATATACTATATGAGTAAGAAGTTAAAACCTTACTATGTACTCTTTGTTGGAACGCAACTGTTGTGATTTCACATGGATAGCCCAGAAGTTGTGACACTATTTCTGTGCGTACACTACATATCTCGTATCAAGGATGGACCCGCTAAAATACACCTTTCAGAAGCCCATGCCTACAGGTAAGTTAGCAAAGTGGCAGATATTGTTGAGTGAGTTTGACATCATCTATGTAACTCAGAAAGCAGTCAAAGGGCAAGAATTGGTTGATCATTTAGCCGAAAATCCCATAGACAGAGAATATGAACCATTGAAGACGTATTTTCCCAACGAAGAGGCATCATTTGTAGGAGAGGATATTACCGAAGCATACGATAGTTAGAGGATGTTCTTCGATGGAGCAGCAAACTTCAAGGGAGTAGGCATAAGAGCCGTCTTAGTATCAGAAATCAGTCAACATTACCCGGTATCCGCAAAACTCAGGTTCCCGTGCACCAACAATATGGCAGAATACGAGGCCTGCATCTTGGGACTCAGGTTAGCCGTCGACATGAACATAGAGGAGATGTTGTTAATCAAAGATTTAGATCTATTGGTATACCAGGTTCTAGGATATTGGGCTACTAAGAATACCAAAATATTGCCATACTTGCATTGTGTACAAGAGTTGATCAAGATGTTCACGAAGATAGAATTCAAGCATGTCCCAAGGATCCAGAATGAATTTGCAGATGCACTAGCCACCTTTTCTTCCATGATAAACATCCAAACAGGAATTTCATTGATCCTATCTCAATAGGATTTCATAAGCAACCAGCTTATTGTGCTCATGTCGAAGAAGAGTTTGATGAAAATCCGTGGTTTCATGACATCAAGGAATACTTGGAAAAGGGAGAATATCCATAGAATGCTACGCACACCCAGAAGTGCACGCTCCGAAGATTGGCCAATCATTTCTTTCAAAGCGGAGGAATTTTGTATAGAAGAACTCCTAACTTGGGATTACTGCGATGTGTCGATGCAAAGGAGGCATCTAGATTGCTCGAAGAAATACATGCCAGAACCTGCGAACCCTACATGAACAACTTTGTTTTGGCTAAGAAGATATTAGGAGCAGGGTATTTTTGGATGACTATGGAAACAGACTGCATCAAATATGTTCAAAAGTATCACCAATGCAAGATACATGGTTATACGATACGAGTACCGCCTAACGAACTCAATGCAACAAGTTCACTCTTTCCTTTCTCTGCTTGGGGCATGGATGTCATCGGACCAAGCGAACACGCTGCTTCAAATGGACATAGGTTCATTTTGGTGGCTATAGACTACTTCACAAAATGGATTAAAGTCGCATCCTATAAGGCTGTGACTAAGAAGGTCATAGCGATTTCGTCCGGGATTGCATTGTCTGTCGATTTAGAGTACCTGAGTCAATTATCACTGACAATGCCGCCAATCTCAACACTGATAAGATGAAAGCCATGTGTGAAAAATTCAAGATCAAGTATCAAAATTCCACAGCATACTGGCCCCAAATGAATGGAGCCGTAGAAGCCGCCAATAAGAACATCAAGAAGATATTGAGGAAAATGGTGGAAAACTACAAACAATGGCATGAATAGCTACCAATTGCGTTACTCGGGTATCGAACCACAGTTCGTACATCAACTGAGGCAACTCCCTATCTACTGGTTTACCGTATTGAAGTCGTTATTCCCGCCGAAGTGGAGATCCCTTCCTTAAGAAGCATATAAGAAGCCGAGCTCAGGACGCAGAATGGGTACGGAACCGGTATGAAAAACTAGCTCTCATTTATGGTAAAAGAATGAAATCGGTGTGTCGCGGTCAACTATACCAAAATAGAAGGGGAAGAGATTTCAACAAAAAGGTTAGATCAAGGGAATTCACACCGGGGAAATTGGTATTGAAAGTAATCTTCCCTCATCAGGATGAAGCAAAAAGGAAATTCTCGCCCAACTACCAAGGTCCTTACATGGTTCATCGAATACTGATAGGAGGAGCACTTATACTTGCAGAGATGGATGGAGAGATATGGCCAAAACTTATCAATTCAGACGCAGTCAAGAGATATAATGTTTGCAATTTCTATTTGGTGTAACCTGAACTATGCTTGACCTGATTCCCGTTTAAGAGGGGATACGTAGGTAGCCCTGTGGGTTAGGTCACATTATAATAAAATCTTCATTCCCTCTATGGTTAGAAACTGGGGCAAGACTTCGAGTTGTCAGATCTCATTGTGTCAAGGATCACCAAGAAGATTACTGACAGAGGTAGGCATTAAACTGGGGAAGAATTTCGAGGAGGGTCCTCAAAATTTCGAGTTAAGAAGGTTGCAATGTCTCAAAACATGTTGCAGTCTCTGATTTAAACATTATTTTCATCATCACACATTTTGAACAAACTTTATTCTTGTATAAACGACTTATCATCAATGCATATTTTCCAAAAATTTCATTTTCTGTAGTAGCCAGACGTTACCCAGGATGACTCAAACAGGACCTCAAGACGGGAACAAAAGCAAAGCAAGGAATTGATAGCACGAACCAACCTTTCCCCCCTCCAAACTCACAATTTTCCTTTAGATGCAGACACAATGGATATAACAGGAATGACCGCAAATATATACACACAACAAGATCTCTATCTTCATACCGACAAAGGTCACCAAACGCAAAAGCATCAACGCGTTCAATCATTGCTCTTCGGGCATAGGTCTAAGCACTGCCCTCATCATCACATAAGGCTAAACACTGCCTTTCTTGCACGAGACTAAGCAATGTCTCCATTATTACATAAAGCTAAGCATTTCCTTTCCTTGCACGACACTAAACACTGTGTCCATTCCTTGCATAAGACTAAGCATTGTCTCTACTCCTTGAATAGGGCTAAATACTACACTCACCTCACATGAGACTAAGCTTGTTTCCATTCTTTGCATGAGGGGGAGCACAACCTCCATACTTCATAAGGCTAAACACTGCCTTTCTTGCATGAGACTAAGCACTGTCTCCATTATTGCATAAGGCTAAGCATTGCCTTTCCATGCACGAGACTAAGCAATGTATCCATTATTGGCTAAGGCTAAGCATTGCCTTTCCTTGCACGAGAATAAACACTGTATCCATTCCTTGAATGAGACTAAGCATTGCCTCTACTCCTTGCATAGGGATAAACACTGCCCTCACCTCGCATGAGACTAAGCATCGTCTCCGTCCTTCGAATGAGGCTAAGCACTGCTTCCATACTGCATAAGGCTAAACAATGTCTTTCTTGCATGAGACTAAACATTGTCTCCACTCTTTGCATGAGGTTGAGTACTGCCTCCATACTGCATAAGTCTAAAAATTTCCTTTCTTACATGAGACTAAACACTATCTCCACTTTTTGCATGAGACTAAGCACTGTCTCCATTATTGCATAAGGCTAAGCACTGCCGTTCTTTGCATAAGACTAAGCATTGTCTCCATTACTGCATAAGGCTAAACATTGCCTCCATTATTGCATAAGGCTAATCATCACCTTCCCTCGCATGAGACTAAACTCCATCTCTGCTACACTGCATAAGATTAAGCATTATCTCTTTTCTTCATAACAGTCTAAGTGTTGCCCTCATCTCATATAAGACTACGCATTGTCTTGTTTCGTTTTAGTAAATGACTAAGCATCATATATTTTCTTTATCAAGCAATAGATATTACCACATACTTGCATTTCATGGTATGAAACACTGACACATTGTCAGAGGGCGTCATATTCCAAAGGCACCATCCTCATAGCCTGAAGACACCATGTCATAGCCTAAGGATCTCTCGAAATTTGCACATCATTATTCAAAGGAGTCATATTCCAGAGTCACCATCCTCATGGCCCGAGGACATCATTTCATGGCCCACGAATCCCTTATCAAACGCTTCATTGCCCAGGACGTCATAGTCTAAAGACATCATCCTCATCGTCCAAAGACAACTCTCATAGTTCGAAGGAAATTTGCATCATGTTTAAATTTTTGCAATAACCCATATATATTCGCATACATCGTGTTTTAAGTTTTTCAAGTAACTCGGGAGGTAACCGTTCCAAAAACAGGAGCAATTCTCGCTCTGGTTTCTGCTCACAACATTCACGCCCTTCTATCACCCCAAACGTAACTGATAATTAGCAGTTGATTACTCTTCACTCTATGACCGTCCAAATACCTACCTTATACATCCATAACATTCAATTTGCATTTTATAACCCCACCTGAAATCATATGTTACTCACGATACTATCGCATCCAAAAGATCCTTTTCGAAACATGCGATCACTCGTACAACAACTCCATTAGTTTCGTTCAACGTTGGATCCAGAACTACACGTGGCTTGATTCTCGTAACACCAGAGATATGTAGGCAACTCAAGACTCCCATTTTCAAAAACACATCATCCCCCACTCATTTCGGACAAAATTGGTTATTATTTTCTTTATCCGACAACTCTTTCATCATTCTCGGGTAAAGAAGGCAGCTGTTGATACCCAATTTTGCCCTCATATTTTTATAAAAGTCATATATGCTTTTAAAATATCATTCCTGCATCATCACCAATTTTACAGGGGTCATATAAGTATTTTCTGTAATTTTTCACAATTTTTAAGATTTTAAAATTAAGTTTCTTGCATTTAAATTGTTCAAATATTTAGTAATTATCCTTTCAAATTATTTTTTTTAAAGTAATTAGTTATCCAAATTTATTATTACATGCACACATATGTTTTATAACATTTTACTCCATTTCATAATCACATTTACATTTTTTTGAACTATTTACGTATTTTTGTAATAATAGCCCATATTTTATAATTAATTGCATTTCTCATATTATTTAGGGTCAAAATAATTTTTCATATTTTTATATTTTTCAGCTATAATCTTAAATATTAATTTGTATAAATAATATTTTTTATATTATTTAGATATTTTATTAAATTATTTTCCCTTTAATTTCCTGTATTTAAAGTCTGGCCTAAAACAGGCCAAATTTTGGACATAGTTCACCAGCCCACACCCTAAAATCCAGCCCAATAACCCCTAGCACAAATACTAGTGATTCACTACCCCATACCCGTCCACTAACCTGATCTGCCTCTCATTAAAATCCCGACAGTTGATCTTGGGAGATCAACAGCCCACATTCCAACTCCCTTGTTCTAATTAACCTCACCCTAAAACCCTAGCCTCATTTTTATCCGTTAAGTCTCCTATATATTCCCTCAAACCCTCCCCTTATCTCACAAACCCTAGCCGCCACCCCAATCCTTCTCCGAATCTAACTCATCCATGGATTCTTACCATGATTTACTTACCTTTCTTGGATTATACCGCTATTACCTGTGTAAATATGGGATTACTTAGTACTTGCCCATTTTTGGCAAGTACCAGTCTCTGAATCAAAGGTAATCTGGTTCACTCTCCAAGATTTGGACGATATTTCATCTGTATAAGTTCATAGCAAGGCTATGAGGATCCGATTTTCCAAGATCTTCGGCCAACCTTTTACTTCCATCGAACTAGGGTTTGAAATTTCAATTTTTCTTCTTTACCAGTTCTATTACTGATTGCATGTGATATTCTTTCCTTATTTGGGATTGATTAATTATTTTCCAAGTTTGCTTGTTTGATTTCTAACACTATATAAACCCATTCCCCGTTCCCTTCCAGAACTTAACGATTATTACTTAACTATTGCTACCACTACTATTCTCTCACTCTCACTCGTTCTATACTATTCTGAGGCCTTGATTTTGACCGACTAAAAGCCAAGGCTACCGAAATCCTTTCATTAGACTCCCCCAGTGCAAGCACAGCTCGGATCCCACTTCGAGGCTCTTGTGAACTCTGAAGCATTGGGGATTTCGGGGTTTTCATTACTCTCTTGCAATTTTTTCTACTCCTGAGATTCTGAGTTTCTTATTCTTTATTCGCTTCGTTTGCAACTGGTTAATGCCCTATACTCTGGCAATTCTACTTCTCTTTGTTTGTGTTATGTGCATTAGTGCTACTTGGATTTCCCTGAGTTAAATTTGATATTATGCCACTTCGATGCATATCTACCTATTCTAATACTATGTTGTAGTTTCACTAGCCTCAATTCTATGCAAGGTTTGATTTTAACTCATATATGGATAGCTAAGTTGATTCATGATGCCGGCCTGATTCGTAACTGAAACTTAATTGATGGTTGTTGAACCTTGTTTTGATTCCTTGTACTAAAAACCCTTATGAACCTATGTTCTTGCTTAGAATTTCTTTCTTCATGTTGAATCATTTATGCATAATTTTCTATTTCTCTGCAAGTCTATCTAAATACTTAGCCTAATATGCTAGCCTTAATGCATTCTCATTATGTATGTCCAACCTGAATGATTTCTAATCATTATGTTTATGAATAGATGGTTACTTATACCTGATGTTTGTTATAAGTTTGGTTTCCCTCCTTGTTCTGTACTATTTTGATAACCAACTCATGCCCAAAATGTGTTCTAATTCCTATTGAGATATTCATGCCCTACTCTTTCTCTTTATGAAGTTCTACTATTAGCTATGACATGTTTCCATGCTATTTATAACTCTATTGTGTGGTTTTCTAGACTTGCTCAGCCTTGTGTTCTCCAGTATTAGTTAAGACCTTCCGAATAAATCTCATAACCAGCATTTACACCTATATGTATCCAACTAGTACAAGGTATGATGCTTGTTTGTCCTATTGATTTGAAAATTAGCATATCTTCGGCTTACTATAAGTTTTGCTGATACTCAGCATTTGAAGTTTTCTCATCCTCAACTAAGTAATTTCTTGATCATGAACATGTATTGTTATGTTGTTTTCACTAGGCCTTCATGTTAAAACTTCCGTGTGAAGGTTATGCTCTATTTAAATCTATTAGATTTTCCTGTGTCTAAAGTCCCTTAGGCTAATTCTGAATCGTTCTACTTTTGAAACTCTTTGGAATAGTTCACTATCCTATGACCCTTTAGCTTTGTTTTTGAAAATACAAGCATGCACCTGCCTTGTAAACTTGTCAGTATTTCATGTGATCTTGTCGATGTGCTTTGGCAAGAACTGTTGTTAGTTACATCTTTAGGAAAGTGTGAATAAGTTGTTTAAATTAATCATGCGAGTGGTCTATCATCTGCATGGTTAAGTTTGGCATCCATTTGGCTTAGTAAGGTATTCGTTGGACTTGGTGTTGGGACATATGTGTTGTTGGACCTGGGCACTAGATTCAGGAAGATTATACCGTCCTTATGAGCCTGTGATTTGGGTTAGTTGGTAGGTGAGGCTGCTAAAGGCCCAGGAATTCACTGGATTATTTTATAGTGGGCCTAAACTGTTTGATGAAGGGCCGTACTTGTTTAAGTCTGTATTTATGTCATCTTTGAGTTTGTATTATTCTATTCTTGTCATGTAACTTGTAATAATGAATAATTGGCGGTATAGTAAAATTGGGGAATGGATGTGCTTCGTTCTGGCATAAAGGGTAGAAAACATGCCTATAGGGTCTACATGTTCTATTTGCTATTTCGTTCAACATGTCTTATTTGTTATTTCGTACACTAATCGAAATCATGTATCTAGGAGTTGCACACACCTAACTTAATTTCTCTAATACTTGTACACTATCTTAAACATGCCATTAATCGCCATACTTGTTATTACTTTGTGTTTAGACATCATGCCTATAGGATGTACATGCTTTTGCTAACCTAGCTATCATGCCTATAGGACTTCAGATAATTAATTGTCAAATTGCTTTTTATTTTTGGTGTACTGTCCATCTAGACATCATGACTATAGGACACTAATCTCTCAAACAATTGCTCCCGTCGTTTTATTACACTTCCACCTAGATAGCATGCCTATAGGAATAAGTATGATAAAAGTGAGCTCAAAATACCAACTATTAGAGATCACGTGTAACGACCCGACCGGTAGTTTTGAGAAATTAAGCTCCGTTCGGTGGAATAAGGTCTTGAAATGATTCACTTTGTGTATATCAACCTGCGTGCATGGTTGGATTCAGTTAGCGGATAATCCGGAGTCGAATTGGAAGGAAAATTTCTATTTTTAAAGCTTAAGTGATGGAAGTCGACCGGAGGTTTGACTTTTGAGTAAACAGTCTCAGAATGAGTTTTGGGTGATTCCAACAGCTTCGTATGATGATTTTGGACTTAGGCACGCGTCCGGAATTGGTTTTGGAGGTTCGTAGAGTAATTTGAGGCAATTCGGCGGAAGTTAGAATTTTGGCAATTTCGGCCGATAAATGAAATTTTGATATCAGGATCAGAATGGGATTCTGAAAGTGGATATAGGTCCGTAGTGTCATTTGTGACCTGTGTGTCAAATTTCATGTCATTCGGACTAGTTTTGATGTGTTTCGGCATTGGTTGTGGATTTTGGAAATTTTGTAGTTCATAGGCTTGAATCCATGCATAATTGGCGATTTTGATGTTTTTTGAAATGGTTTGAAGGCTCGACTAAGTTCGTATGGAGTTATAGGATTGGTTGGTATGTTTGGTCAAGGTTCCGGGGGCCTCGGGTGTGTTTCGGGTTGTTAACAGATTTGTTTTGGGAATTTAGAGTGCTGACTTGCTGGTTTTTGGAGTTCTTATGTTTTTCCGCACCTGCGGATGGGTAGCCGTAGGTGTGAGATCGCAGGCGCGGAAGGGAAGCCCGCAGATGCGGAATTGGGGAGCCAGGACTAAGGTGTAGGTGCGAGGTTTTGGTCGCACCTGCGAGCCCGCAGGTGCGTGACCTTAAGCGCAGGTGCGAAGATGTGGGATTTAATGATTTCCGCAGGAGCGGAATGCGCAGGTGCGAGAAATATCCGCATGTGCAAGGATTGTTGGGCGAAAATGGGACAGAATCGAGGGTTGTTCATTTTCACTCCATTTTTTATTTTGAGCTCGGGAGAAGGCGATTCTTTGGCGGATTTTCAGAGGAATCTTGTGGGTAACGATTTCTTACTCGAATTTGGTTTTGTTTCATTAATCTATTGTGGTTTTCCTCATTCTATCAAGGAAATTGAGAGTAAAAGTTTGGATATATGAGAAAAAATTTCCCTATTAAAAATCCGAGATTTGAGTGTGATTTTGACGTCGGTTTTTGATGATTTTTGTTCGAGTGTTCTCATAATTGAGCGGGTGTTCATAATTGTAATTTTTACCCGATTTTGAGACGTGGGCCCGGGGTACTTTTTGGGCAATTTTCCTAATTTCGCATCGTAGCTTCGAATTTATTAGTTAAACTAGTTGCTTGTAGTATTATTTACACGATGCTATTGATTTGATTAGATTTGGACCAATGGGAGTCGGATACCCATGGAAAGAACGTGATTTCAAGTTTGATTTGAGCGGTTGAGGTAAGTATCTTGCCTAACCTTGTGTAGAAAAATTTCCCCTTAGGATTTGAGTCTTCTATGTTGATTGTAGTCCGTGTACGCGAGGTGACGAGTGCATGCTCGGACTTGTTTGTGGAAAGATGACCCTTTAGGAATCTTAGGTCCTTATATTCGCAAAGTATGAATTGTCCTTAGCATGATTGAATTTCCTAATTTCTAATGTCATCTTTATTTTCTAAAATGTGGAAGTTCTTACTTTCGAATTTACTCCTATTACCTATTTGACTCGTAATCGACTTATCCGAAGATCTTATTTCCTTTACTATCATGCTATATCTTCTTCACTGCGTATCTCCAATTTGCAATTATCTTCTTCTCAACCTATAATTGTTTTGGTCTTAAATGAAGTTATGATTATTCTCTGCTGCTTGTCCTTAAGTGGAAATTGTTGAATATTCTCGTAACTACCCAAACTTAAAAGAAGTTTAGATATTCTATACCTTCGTGACTTGCCCTTATATGGAGTTATCGGATTT
>ML389734.1:677-15964 GCA_005239525.1 Nicotiana knightiana | reverse complement strand
AAATCAAATACACATCAACATATATTCTCACCGGTGTGATTTTCATTACTTTTGGACAAATCTATTTGAAAACGTAACTCTTTTATCGCGATTTTGTGTGACAAGCACATAGCAAGGAGCAAAAGTAGAGAATCTAATTTATTTCTTTACAACCACTAAAAACTCATTTATTTGCTACAAAAAGCAATAGAAACAAGCATAGAAATAGTGCTATGACAAGGAAATGAAATCCAAGATTGACAGGGTAAACAAAATCTAAAAGAGATATTAAAGAATTCACAAATGAGATAACACGCATCAATCAAATCTCTTATAAAAAGGAAATCACACAGAAGTTATATCAAAGAGGGGAAAAAAAGATTAATTTTATTTATCTAATTAAAGATGGCCATATTTACCTATATATTTGTTAGACTCTAGCAAATCAACCATCTCATAAATAGTCTCCTGGTCATGATCAACAAGCATCACACGAACTTCATTCGTCATCCCATAATAAGGAGCCATTGGATTAACTAATCCTTCGTTAGGTTGCTTATTAATTTCTTGTTGAGACATAATGAAGAGGAGATTCAAAGGAAAATGACTGAATTATTAAGTGAAACACTAACTTTTTGGAAGGTTGATTAGCTTATGCTTGTTTGAGGTGTGATTTTTGCGCTTAAGCCTTTGCTTATATAGAATCCTCTATTGGCTAGTGTACATGTTGAGTGTTGACCAAACTAATAATTTTTATTGACTTATTTACCTTTTCTTTTATTTTCTTTTTTGAGTCAAGACAAGGGTATACTTTTTGGTTCTTTGTTATTGTTTTCCTTTTAGGGTTTGTTTAGTATGGCGGCGGGTAATATTTTCTAGTATTTGGTTACTTAAATGTGTTTAAAGTGTATCTCGGTGTTTAGTTACTTACTCGCTAGCGATTGGCATTTACGAATATTTCAATTTTTATTTTATGTCGTTTGTTCAACCAACACATAGACGTGAATGGGAACTTATTAATTATTACTCAACAATATTATCTGAAGCACTATCTACAGATCATATCGTCCATATTATATTATTACCATTTGTCACTGCCTTTATGCTTTATTAAATATAAAAAAAAAATCTAGAAAATGATTTTTCAAGATAATATATTTTCTATATATTCTTTTTTTTTAACAAAACACACCCTTGTTGATTTTTTTGTAACGCATACTGCATACCTTAATACATATGAGACCTTAACTTGTGGGGTAAAAAAATCAAGATAAAATAATTATCTATTGATTACCCCTCTTGTCCATGTAGCGACCCGGCCGGTCGTTCCATGAGATCTGCCTCGTTTTTCCTGTTTATGATTTTTCATGTGTTTTTAGCCTATTTATGATGTGTTGGGTCGGTTGATTCGGGTTCAGAGTGGACGTGANCTCGGATAGATTCGTTAGGTGATTTGGTACTTAAAAGTGTGTTCGGAATGTGGTTTTGATGTCCGGAGTAGAATTAGGCTTGAAATGGCGAAATTGATTTTTCTACGATTTCTGGTCGGCAATGAAAAATAGTCTATCGGGGTCAGAATGGAATTTCGGAAGTTTGAGCAGGTTCGCAGTATCATTGTGGATGTGTGTGCAAATTTTCAGATCAATCGGATGTGTTTTGGGTGGTTTCGGCATCTTTGGCGAATTTCGGAAGTTTAGAAATTTTTAGGCTTGAATTCGGGGTTAATTCGTTACTGAGATGTTGCTTTGAGTGATTCGAAGGCTCAACTAATTTTGAATGATGTTATGGGATGTGATGGTATGTTTGGATGAGGTCTTGAGGGCCTCAGATGAGCTTCGGGTGGTTAACAGACTTAGTATTTGGTTGGCAACTGCTGAAATCTGGTGTCATCTGTTTCTGATTTCCTTGTACGCGATCGCAGGAGTCCATTCACGATCGCGTAGGCTTATTTTGGGTCAAAGGTAAGTTCGTTCTAAGCGGTCGCAGGGTTAGGGTCGCGATCTTGTAGAAGGATTTGGAGCGGCGGTGTGATGAAGGAATTTCTCTATGCAATCGCGTAGAGTGGGGCGCGTTCGCGTTGTTGTGAGAGGGTGCTATCCACGATCGCGTGTGTGTTTCTACGATCGCGTAAGGTTCAATGCGTGGAGGCTTGTTTGTGCTTCGCAATCACGGTGCTATTTTCANTTAACAAAACACACCCTTGTTGATTTTTTTGTAACGCATACTGCATACCTTAATACATATCAGACCTTAACTTGTGGGGTAAAAAAATCAAGATAAAATAATTATCTATTGATTACCCCTCTTGTCCATGTAGCGACCCGGCCGGTCGTTCCATGAGATCTGCCTCGTTTTTCCTGTTTATGATTTTTCATGTGTTTTTTAGCCTATCTATGATGTGTTGGGTCGGTTGGTTCGGGTTCAGAGTGGACGTGGTCAGAAAAGAGACACTTAGTCTCTTAAGTTGGCCTTATGGTTAGAAAAGTCAACCGGAAGTTGACTATTAGGTGAACGACCTCGGAATGTGGATTTTATAGCTCGGATAGATTCGTTAGGTGATTTGGTACTTAAAAGTGTGTTCGGAATGTGGTTTTGATGTCCGGAGTAGAATTAGGCTTGAAATGGCGAAATTGATTTTTCTACGATTTCTGGTCGGCAATGAAAAATAGTCTATCGGGGTCAGAATGGAATTTCGGAAGTTTGAGCAGGTTCGCAGTATCATTGTGGATGTGTGTGCAAATTTTCAGATCAATCGGATGTGTTTTGGGTGGTTTCGGCATCTTTGGCGAATTTCGGAAGTTTAGAAATTTTTAGGCTTGAATTCGGGGTTAATTCGTTACTGAGATGTTGCTTTGAGTGATTCGAAGGCTCAACTAATTTTGAATGATGTTATGGGATGTGATGGTATGTTTGGATGAGGTCTTGAGGGCCTCAGATGAGCTTCGGGTGGTTAACAGACTTAGTATTTGGTTGGCAACTGCTGAAATCTGGTGTCATCTGTTTCTGATTTCCTTGTACGCGATCGCAGGAGTCCATTCACGATCGCGTAGGCTTATTTTGGGTCAAAGGTAAGTTCGTTCTAAGCGGTCGCAGGGTTAGGGTCGCGATCTTGTAGAAGGATTTGGAGCGGCGGTGTGATGAAGGAATTTCTCTATGCAATCGCGTAGAGTGGGGCGCGTTCGCGTTGTTGTGAGAGGGTGCTATCCACGATCGCGTGTGTGTTTCTACGATCGCGTAAGGTTCAATGCGTGGAGGCTTGTTTGTGCTTCGCAATCACGGTGCTATTTTCACGATCGCGATTAAGGAAAAATGCCTGGGAAGGAAGTATAAAAAGCCATCTCCACATTTTTTAGCTTGTTTCTCTCCATTGTTGGACGAATTGGAAGCTTTTTGAAAGAGATTAAAGGGGGAATCACTTGGAGGTAAGATTTTTGAATTCAATACTTGATTCAATGTTGATTTCTAGTTAATTAAACCTAAATTTGAAGAGTTAGGGCTTATGATTTGGAGACCTTTGAGTTGAGATTTAAGGGGCCATTTGAGGTCCGATTCGGATGTTCTTGGTATGTATGGACTCATGGGAGGATAAAGATTCTTGTGATGTGATTTTCATCGAATTTCCGATGCGTGGGCCTGAGGGTCGGGTTTGACCAATTTCGGAATTTGTGCTCAATTTTGATAATTTTCGAATGGGCTTCGTTCATTGGCATATAATAATGATATAAATCTAATTTTTGGTAGATTTGGAGCAATCAGAGGCCGAGTCTAGAGGAAAAGGCATTGAGGGCTAGGATTTTAGCCGGTTTTGAGGCAAGTAACATTTCCAAACTTGGTTGTGAGGGTTCGAAACCCCGAACTACTTGTTATGTGAATAGAATTGGTGACGCACATGCCAAGTGACGGGCATGCGGGCGTGCACCATGAGGCTTGTGACCTGGTTCACCTATGGCACCATTTAGTGGTTATTTATTGATGATAATTGTGCTTCTATCAATGTGATAAATGTGAACATGCTAGACATTATGTTAAGGCTTTGCGCCGATACTATTGAGCCGAGCGGTCGTCTTAACGTGAACATGCTATAAATCATGCTAAGTCAAATGCTAGGGCTTCACGCCGAAAACGCTGAGACCCGAGGGGTCGTATATTGTTGTCTCCTTATTTGTTTATTTGATTTTGTATACTCAGTCCTGTCATAGCATATCATTTAATTCCTTAGTCTTGGTAATTGTTGATGTTATATATTTATCATTGTTTCGGGCTAGTTCATGCATCTGTTAGCCCATGTGAGCGAGACTGGAGAGTAATGACTGAGTGAGGCCGAAGGCCTGTTATTGAAACAGTTATGAGATCGGACTACACATCGCAGCGATACTCTGATCATACCTTTGTTGGGTTGATATAGCGCTTGGGCCAATAGTAGCCCCTCTGGAGTCTTTAGACCCCTAGTGAGCGTATTGATATTGAAGGATGAATCTTCCCTGGGCATGGATCTTATCTGAAGTTGATGATATGTGAGGGATGGATCGTCCCTGGACGTGGATCTTGTCCGAGTGTTGTATTCCAGAGATGGATCTTCTCCATGGGGCTGGATTGGCCTTTTCCTCAGTACTGAGTGACTATGGTCACCAGTGTTTATGCATATTTCGGGATGGATATTCCCCGGGCCTGAGAGCCATATACAGTACTGAGGTGGATTTCTGTGTGAGAGCTGTGAGCACTATGTGCATTTCCACATTGTTGATACATTGGCATGTACAGTACTGAGATATACCTGGTTTACTTATCATATCAGTCATATTCTGTTTTCATTATCTATTGAATCGTGAGCATGCCTAAATTCTGTCTATAGTTTTCATTACAATTATGTAGGTTTAGTCTGTCACTACCTCTCAGTCTGTAGTTTGGGTTCATTACTTCTGAGTTGGTGAACTCACGTTACCCCCTGCACCTTGTGTGCAGATCCAGGTACATCGGGACCCGGTAGTGGTTGCTGAGCGGCTGTCAGAGTTCCTTTGGAGGCATTGAGGTAGCAGCTGGCGATTGTAGCCTCGATTATCTCCTTCTCTATCTTCCTGTCTTATTTATTTATTTCAGATAACTTTATGTCGACATTGTATTTTGATATTGATATAGTAGCTCATGACTCGGTGACACTAGATCTGGGTTCGGGTTTTCTCTTACTTACGTTTTCAATGATGATTAAACTCTTAAATGCTTTATAAATATGAGACTTTTGCTGCAAATATAATGGATTTTTCTAAAAATATCTGTTAACCAAGTGAAATGTGTGGCTTGCCTAATTTCACAATAGACACCATCTCGACTGGGTATTACAGGGTCGTGACAGTTGGTATCAGAGCCCTAGGTTAAATAGGTCTCGCCGGTCATGAGCAGGTTTAGTACAGTCTTGCGGATTGGTGTGGAGACGTCTGCACTTATCTTCGAGAGGCTACAGAACCCTTAGGAAAAATCTCACATTCTTGAATTCTGTCGTGCGAATGTGTTGATTACTGGAACTAAACTTATGTTGTTTTCATCTCTCATAGATGGTGAGGACTCGCGCTACCGATCAGGGTGACCAGACATCAGCTAGACCAGCGAGAGGTCGAGGCCGTGGCAGAAGGAGAGGTGTAGCCCGCGCAGTAGCTGGGGAAGTACTTGTGGACCCTCCTATTGTTCAGGATCAGGTCCCCGCCGCAGATGTTCCAGCGGGACCGGCTCAAGCACTGACTGTGCCTATTGTGATTCCGGGTCTTCAAGAGACCCTAGCTTTCATATTTTTTGATTGTGTGCACCAGTCTTGCACAGGCAGTCGCTATGTCTACTACTGCGGCTACTTCTTAGGCCAGGGGAGGCACTCAAACTCCAGTTGCCCGGACACCTGAGCAGGTTACCCTGGGGCTTCAGACACCGGGGGCAGCTCCAGCCCAGCCGGTTGCCCTAGCCTAGGATTTTGTGGTCCCTGCTTTGGCAGACGATGAACAACACAGGTTGGAGAGATTTAGTAGACTTCAGCCTCCGACTTTCAATGGTATTGAAGGTGGGGATGCCCATGGCTTCTTAGACAAGTTTCATAGGATTCTTGGCACAACAGGAATATTGGAGGCCAGTGGGGTCCCATTTACTACCTTCCACTTCCCAGGAGCTGCACTCGCTTGGTGGGAGGCCTATGAGAGGCGTAGAACTGTTGATTCAGCGCCCCTTACCTGGCGCCAGTTTTCCATTCTATTCCTGGAGAAGTATATATACAGCAGTTTCGTAGGGAGGAGCTGCGTAGGGAGTTCGAGCAGTTGCGTCAGGGGGACATGACCGTGACGCAGTATGAGATGAGGTTCTCCGAGTTGGTCTGTCATTCTATTTGGATAGTTCCCATGGATAGGGAGAGGATCAGGAGGTTCGTTGATGGCCTCACTTATCAGCTTCGTATTTTTCTGACCAGGGAGAGGGCATCTGACATCTCTCTTGAGGAGGTTGTTGACACTGCCAGAGAGATTGAGTTCATTCACCGCCAGAAGCGAGTTAAGAGGGAGGTCAAGAGGCCTTGAGGGTCTTGTAGTTTTGGTGGTGTTCATTTAGGAGGTCTGTCTCAGCACATCAGAGGCCGTTCATTTATGTCCCCTCAGCCAGTCCGCCAAGCCTATAATGGTGCATCATCGGGGCATGGTTCCCGCATCTCTCATTCGGGTTGTTCCTCATTCAGTGCTCTTCCAGCCCAAAGTTCATCTCGGCCACCATCAGTTCAGCGTTCCTCAGTGCATGGTTCTTCTAGTGGTTATTCTGGTTCTAGGGGTTCCCTTCATTACCCACCATCACTTGCTGAGAGGGGTTTCTTTGAGTGTGGTGATCTGGGTCATATCAAGAGGTTTTGTCCCCGTCTTTCAAGTGTTTCATTCCAGCAGAGGAGTCAGGTTTCTGCTTCAGCACCAGTTTCTTCACCACCCGCCCAGGCAGCTAGGGGTGGGGGCCAGTCAGCTAGAGGCCGCCCTAGAGGGGGAGGTTGATTAGGTGGAGGTCAGGCTCGATTTTATGCACTTCCAGCCGGACTAGATTCTATGGCCTCAGATACAGTGATTACATGTATTGTTTCAGTATGTCACCAAGATGCTTCGGTCTTATTTGATCTAGGTTCCACGTATTCTTATGTTTCATCATACTTTGCTCATTTTCTAGATATGCCTCGTGAGTCCTTAGTTACATATGTTCATGTGTCGACCCCGGTGGGCGATACTATTATTGTGGACCGTGTGTACCGGTTGTGTGTGATATCTATTGGGGGTCTGGAGACTCGAGTGGATCTGTTATTACTTAGCATGGTTATTTTTGGCATGATATTGGGCATGGATTGTCTATCTCTATGTCATGTTGTTCTGGATTGTCACGCTAAGACCGTGACCTTAGTGATGCCACAATTTTCGAGAGTTGAGTGGAGAGGCTCTATTGAGTATGTGCCTAGTAGGGTGATTTCATACCTGAAGGCCCAGTGTATGGTAGAAAAATGGTGTTTAGCGTGTTTGTCTTTTGTGAGGGATGTCAGTGTTGAGACTCCCACTATCGATTTTGTTCCTATGATCCGTGATTTTACGGACGTGTTTCCTGCTGATCTGCCAGGCATGCCACCTGACAGGGATATTGATTTTGGTATTGATTTGGTGCCGAGCACTCAGCCCATTTCTATTCCACCGTATCGTATGGCACAAGTAGAGTTGAAAGAATTGAAAGAGCAGCTTCAGGAACTCCTAGATAAGGGGTTCATTCGGCCTAGTGTGTCGCCTTGGGGTGCACCAGTGTTATTTGTTAAGATGAAAGATGGTTCCATGAGGATGTGTATTGACTACAGGCAGTTGAACAAGGTCACAATCAAGAATAAGTATCCCCTGCCTTGTATTGATGATTTGTTTGACCAGCTTCAGGGAGCGAGAGTGTTCTCTAAGATTTATTTGAGATCTGGGTATCATCGGCTAAAGATTCGGGATTCTGATATTCCTAAGACAGCTTTCAGCACTCATTATGGTCTCTATGAGTTTATGGTGATGTCTTTTGGGCTGACCAATACCCCAGCAGCGTTCATGCATTTGATGAACATCGTGTTTCAACCATACTTGGATTCTTTTNACTCATTATGGTCACTATGAGTTTATGGTGATGTCTTTTGGGCTGACCAATACCCCAGCAGCGTTCATGCATTTGATGAACATCGTGTTTCAACCATACTTGGATTCTTTTATTATTGTGTTCATTGATGACATCCTGGTATATTCTCGTAGCCAGGAGGAGCACGCCCCGCATTTGAGATTTGTTTTACAGAGATTGAAGGAGAAGAAGATTTATGCAAAGTTCTCCACGTGTGAGTTTTAGCTTGGCTCAGTAGCTTTCTTGGGGCACGTGGTGTCCAATGAGGGTATTCAGGTTGATCCAAAGAAGATAGAGGTGGTGCAGAGTTGGCCCAGACCATCCTCAGCTACAGATATTAGGAGCTTCCTTGGTTTGGCGAGATATTATCGTCTCTTTGTGGATGGGTTTTCTTCTATTGCTTCGCCCTTGACCAGATTGACCCAGAAGGGTGCTCCGTTCAGGTGGTCGGACAAATGTGAGGAGAGCTTTCAGAAGCTCAAGGCTTCTTTGACCACAACTCCAGTGTTAGTATTGCCATCATCTCAGGTTCTTATATTGTATGCCGCGAGGATAGACACTAGTTGTGTTTTGATGCAGGAGGGTAGGGTGATTGCCTACGCCTCGCGCCAGTTAAAGACTCATGAGAAAAATTACCCAGTGCATGATCTCGAGCTAGCAGCCATTGTTCACGCCTTGAAGATTTGGCACCATTATTTGTATGGGGTGCATTATGAGGTTTTCACTGACCACCGTAGTCTGCAGCATCTATTTAAGCAGAAGGATCTGAATTTTCATCAGAGGAGATGGTTGGAGCTTCTCAAGGACTATGATATCACTATTTTATACCATCCGGAGAAGGCTAATGTAGTGGCCGATGCCTTGAGTCACAGAGTAGAGAGTTTGGGGAGTCTAGCATATCCTCCAACAACAGAGAGACCATTAGCACTTGATGTTCAGGCCTTAACAGGCCAATTGGTGACGTTGGATCTATCAGAGCCCCGTCGGGTATTAACTCATGTAGCTTGCAGGTCTTCTCCTTATGACCAGATCAGAGAGCGCCAATATGATGATCCACACTTGCTCGTTCTTCGGGATAGGGTCTGACGAGGTGATGCCAGATATGTAGATATTGGTGATGATGGGGTTATGAGGATGCATGGTCGGATTTGTATGCCCAATGTGGATGGGCTTCGAGAGTTGATTCTAGCAAAGGCCCATAGCTCGCTGTATTCCATCCATTCGGGTGCCGCGAAGATGTATCAGGATCTTAGGCAGCATTATTGGTGGAGGTAGATGAAGAAGGATATTGTTGAGTTTGTAGCTCGATGTCCCAACTGTCAGCAGGTTAAGTATGAGCACCAGAGGCCAGATGGGTTGCATCAGAGGTTGGATATTCCGGAGTGGAAGTGGGAGCGGATCACCATGGACTTTGTAATTGGGCTCCCATAGACTTCAAGGAGGTTCGACTATATGGGTCATTGTGGATCGGTTGACCATGTCTGCGCACTTCATTCCTGTTGGTACTACTTATTCTTCGGAGCGGTTAGCTAAGACTTATATCAGGGAGATTGTCCGGTTGCATGGTGTTCCAGTTTCTATCATTTCTGAGGTACTCAGTTCACATCATAGTTCTGGAGGGCCGTGCAGAGAGAGTTGGGTACTCAGGTCGAGTTGAGCACAACATTTCATCCTCAGACTGACGGGCAGTCAGAGCGCACTATGCAGATTCTAGAGGACATGTTGCGTGCTTGTGTCATTAACTTTGAGGGTTCATGGGACAAGTTTCTGCCACTCGTGGAGTTTGCACATAATAATAGTTATCAGTCGAGTATCCAGATGGCCTAAGGCTTTATATGGTAGGAGGTGTAGATCTCCGGTTGGTTGGTTTGAGCCGTGTGAGGCTAGGCTATTGGAAACAGACTTGGTACAGGATGCATTGGATAAGGTGAAGTTGATTCAGGAGCAGCTTCGCACGGCGCAGTCTAGGCAGAAGAGTTATACGGACCGGAAGGTCCGGGATGTGTCCTTCATGGTTGAGGAGAAGGTGCTACTAAAGGGTGTTATGCGGTTCGGGAGGAGAGGCAAGTTGAGTGCCCGGTTCATTGGGCCTTTTGAGGTGGTTCAGAGGGTTGGAGAGGTGGCTTATAGAATTGATTTTCCACCCAGCATGTTGAGTGTCCATTCGGTATTCCATGTTTCCATGCTTCGGAAGTATGTTGGTGACCCGTCTCATGTCTTGGACTTCAGCTCAGTTCAGCTAGAGGGTGATATGTCTTATGAGGTAGAGCCAGTGGCTATATTGGGTCGTCGGGTCAGAAGGTTGAGGTCTAAGGATATAGCTTCAGTGAAGGTACAGTGGAGAGGACAGCCGGTGGAGGAGCCCACCTGGGAGACCGAGCGGGAGATGTAGAGCAGATATCCTCACCTATTTGAGGCTCCAGGTATGTTTTTATATTCGTTCGAGGATGAACATTTGTTTAAGAGGAGGAGAATGTAACGACCCGACCGGTCATTCTGTGAGATCTACCCCATTTTCCATGTTTATGCTTTGTCATGTGTTTCTTATCCTATTTATGATGTTTGGGGTCGGTTGGTTCGGGTTCGGAGTGGTCGTGGTGAGAAAAGAGACACTTAGTCTCTTAAGTTGGCCTTAATGTTAGAAAAGTCAATTGGAAGTTGACTATTAGGTTAACGACCTCGAAATGTGGGTTTTATAGCCCGGATAGCTTCGTTAGGTGATTTGGGACTTAGGAGTGTGTTTGGAATGTGGTTTTGATGTCCGGAGTAGAATTAGGTTTGAAATGGAAAAATTGAGTTTTTGGCTATTTCCGGTCAGCATTGGAAAATAGTCTATCAGGGTCGGAATGGAATTTTGGAAGTTGAACTAGGTTCGTTGTATCATTTTGGATGTGTGTGCAAATTTTCAGACCAATCGGACGTGTTTTGGGTGGTTTCGGCATCTTTGGCGAATTTCGGAAGTTTAGAAATCCTTAGGCTTGAATTTGGGGTTAATTCGGTATTGGGATCTTTCTTTGAGTGATTCGAAGGCTCGACTAAGTTTCAACGATGTTATGGGATGTGATGGTATGTTTAGATGAGGTCCCAAGGGCCTCGAATGAGTTTCGGGTGGTTAACAGACTTAGTATTTGGTTGGCAACTGGTGAAATCTGGTGCCATCTGTTTCTGGTTTCCTTGTACGTTATCGCAGGAGTCCATTCGCGATTGCATAGGCTTATTTTAGGGCAGAGGTAAGTTTGTTTTATGCGGTCGCAGGGTTAGGTTCGTGATCACGTACTTTTGCAGAGTTGTGCATCGTGAACGCGTGGCTGAGGTTGCGTTCACGTAGAAGGATTTGGAGCGGCAGTGTGATGAAGGAATTACTCTACACGATCGCGTAGAGTGGGGCGCGTTCGCGTTGTTGTGAGAGGGTTCTATCCGCGATTGCGTGTGTGTTTTTGCGATCGCGTTAGGTTCAAATGTGGGGAGGCTTGTTTGTGCTTCACGATCTCGAGGCTATTTCCGCAATCGCGATTAAGGAAAAATACCTGGGCGGAAAGTATAAAAAGCCATCTTCGCGATTTTTAAACTATTTCTCTCCATTGTTGGACGGATTTGAAGGTTTTTGAGAGGGATTAAATGGGGAATCAAAGAGAATCACTTGGAGGTAAGAGTTTTGAATTCAATACTTGATTCTATGTTGATTTCTTGCTAATTAGACCTAAAATTTGTGGGATTTGAACCCTAAAATTGGAGAATTAGGGCCTATGATTTGGAGACATTTGAGTGGGGATTTGAAGGGCCATTTGAGGTCCAATTCTGATGTTCTTGGTATGTATAGACTCATGGGAGGATAAGGATTCTTGTGATGTGATATTTATCGAATTCCAAGACGTGGACCCGGGGGTCGGGTACCAATTTCGGGATTTGTGCTCAATTTTGATAATTTTTGAATGGGCTTCGTTCCTTTGCATATAATAATGATATAAATCTGATTTTTGGTAGATTTGGAGCAATCAGAGGTCGAGTCTAGAGGCAAAGACATTGAGGGCTAGGATTTTAGCTGGTTTTGAGGTAAGTAACGTTACCAAACTTGGTTCTGAGGGTTCGAAACTACGAACTACTTGTAATGTGAATAGAATTGGTGACGCACAGGCCAACTGACAGGCGTGCGGACATGCTCTGTGAGGCTTGTGACCTGGTTCACCCCATGGCACCGTTTAGTGGTTCTTTCTTGATGATAATTGTGTCTCTATCAATGTGATAAATGTAAACATGCTAGATATTATGTTAAGGATTTGCGCCAATACTGTTGATACCCGAGCGATCGTCTTAATGTGAACATGCCAGAAATCATGCTAAGTCAAATGCTAGGGCTTCACGCCGAAAATGCTGATACCCGAGGGGTCGTATATTGCTGTCTCCTTATGTGTTTATTTGTTTTTGTATACTCAGTCCTGTCATATCATATCATTTAATGCCTCAGTCTCGATAATTGTTGATGTTATATATTTATCATTGTTTTGGGCTAGTTCATGCTTCTGTGAGCCCATGCGAGGGAGACTTGAGAGTAATGACTGAGTGAGACCGAGGGCCTGTTATTGAGACATTTATGAGATCGGACTACACACCACAATTATACTATGGTCATGCCTTCGGTTGCTTGATATAGCGCTTGGTCCAATAGGAGCCCCTCCGGAGTCTTTACACCCCCAATGGGCGCATTGATATTGAGGGATGGATCTTCCCTGGGCATGGATCTTGTCCGAAGTTGATGATATGTGAGGGATGGATCGTTCCTGGACATGGTTATTGTCCGATTGTTGTATTGCGGAGATGGATCTTCTCCGTGGGGGATGGATTGGCCTTTTCCTCAGTACCGAGTGACTACGGTCACCGGTGTTTATACATATTCCGGGATGGACTTTCCCTGGGCCTGAGAGCCATATACAGTACTGAGTGGACTTTTGTGTGAGAGCTGTGGGCACTATGTGCATTTCCACACTGTTGATACATTGCCATATAGAGTACGAAGATATAGCTGGGTTACTTATCATATCGGTCATATTCTGTTTTTATTATCTATTGAAATTGTGAGCATGCCTAAGTTCTGTGTATAGTTTTCATTACAATTATTGAGGTTTAGTCTCTCACTACCTCTCAGTCCGTAGTTTGGGTTCGTTACTTCTGAGTTGGTGTACTCACGTTACCCCATGCACCCTGTGTGCAGATCCAGGTATATCGGGACCTAGTAGTGGTTGTTGAGCGGCTGTCGGAGTTCCTTTGGATGCATCGAGGTAGCAGTTGGCGATCGCAGCCTCGATTATCTCCTTCTCTATCTGCCTGTCTTATTTATTTATTTCAGACAGCTTTATGTCAACATTGTATTTTGATGTTCGATGTAGTAGCTCATGACTCGGTGACACTAGATTTGGGTTTGGGTTTTCTCTTACTTATGTTTTCAATGATGATTAAACTCTTAAATGCTTTATGAATATGAGACTTTTGCTGCAAATATAATGAATTTTTCTGAAAATATCTGTTAACCAAATGAAATGTGTGGCTTGCATGATTTCACGATAGGCTCCATCATGACTGGGTATTTCGGGGTCGTGACAGTCCACTTACCATGCCAGTACTAATATTAGTAAGTTATCGGATAATTAAGAAATTTATTCCAAATTTTGTTTAATATTCTTCTTTTTAGTTATAAATTCATATACATGCTCACCTTATACTTATTTAAGATAAATAATATTTTACAAATAAANCCATAACGGAGTACCAAAATGATAAGCTTCTTCAGGAGGCTTATTTCCAATAGAGTACTAAATAGATAAATATATTTACGGCAGTGTCCCATATGGATAAGCTTCTTTAGGAAGCTTATTTACAATGGAGTACTAAATGAACATCTATTATATAATATATATTTATAACACTCCCCCTTGGATGTTCATTAAAATATAATGTGCCTCATTAAAACCTTACTAGGAAAAACCCTGTGGAAAAAAGTTCTAGTGAAGGAAAAAGAGTACACATATTTAGTAATACGCATTGCTAGGTGCCTCATTAAAAACCTTATAAGGAAAACCCTGTGGGAATAAACCTTAGTAAGGAAAAAAAAAAGTGCATTGCGTATTTTACTCCCCCTGATTAAAACCTTGTTTCAGATATTTGAGTCTCCGCATTCCAATCTTGTATACCATCTTCTCAAAAGTTAAAGTTGGCAAACATTTAGTGAATAAATCTGCCGGATTGTCACTTGAACGGATTTGTTGCACATCAATGTCACCATTTTTCTGAAGATCGTGTGTGTAGAATAATTTTGGTGAAATGTGCTTCGTTCTATCACCTTTTATAAATCCTCCTTTCAATTGGGCTATGCATGCAGCATTGTCTTCGTATAAAATTGTGGGTCTTTTCTCACATTCCAAACCACATTTTTCTCGAATAAAATAAATTATTGATCTCAACCATACGCATTCCCTACTTGCTTCATGAATAGCTATTATCTCAGCATGATTTGAAGAAGTAGCAACAATAGATTGCTTTGTGGAGCGCCATGATATGACAGTACCTCCATAAGTAAATACGTACCCGGTTTGAGATCGAGCTTTATGGGGATCAGATAAATAACCTGCATCTGCATAACCAACAAGATCTGCACTATCTTTGTTAGCATAAAACAAACCCATATCAAGAGTTCCCTTTAAATATCGCAATATATTCTTAATCCCGTTCCAATGTCTCCGTGTAGGACAAGAACTATATCTTGCTAGTAAATTAACAGAAAATGCTATGTCAGGCCTTGTAGCATTAGCAAGATACATTAATGCACCAATTGCACTGAGAAATGGTACTTCGGGACCAAGGAGTTCCTCATTCTCTTCTGGAGGGCGGAGCAAATCCTTATTCACTTCAAGTGATCGAACAACCATTGGTGTACTCAATGGGTGTGCTTTGTCCATGTAAAAGCGTTTTAAGACCCTTTCTATATAGGCAAATTGATTGATAAAGATCCCGTCTGCTAAATGTTTAATTTGCAGACCAAGAAAAAGTTTTGTCTTTCCAAGATCTTTCATCTCAAATTCTTTCTTAAGATATTCAATTGCCTTTTGGAGCTCTTCTGGAGTTCCAACAAGATTTATGTCATCAACATAAATAGCAAGTATAACAAATTCTGATGCCATTTT
>ML389730.1:62022-121989 GCA_005239525.1 Nicotiana knightiana | reverse complement strand
CAGCTCTAGAGCTGAAGTTCGCCAGTTACAAAAACAAAAACTTCAGCTCTAGAGCTAAAGTTCACCAGTTACAAACAAAAGCTTTGTGTTAAGACGTGCACAAGTTAAACAAAAACTTCAACAAATAGAGAATAAAACTTCAGCTACTTCAGCTCTAGAGCTGAAGTTCGCCAGTTACAAAACAAAAATTTCAGCTTTAGAGCTGAAGTTCGTCAGTTACTAAAACAAAAACTTCAGCTCTAGAGCTGAAGTTCGCCAGTTATAAAACAAAAACTTCAGCTCTAGAGTTGAAGTTCGTCAGTTACAAAACAAAAACTTCAGCAATTACAAACAAAAGCTTTGCATTAAGACGTGCACAAGTTAAACAAAAATTTCAGCAAATAGAGAACAAAACTTCAGCTTCTATGCTTAAGTTCAGCTACTATGCTTAAGTTCAACTACTGTGCTTAAGTTCAGCACACTTGCTACTTCAGACCCGTCTACTAGAATGCTGAAGTTTTGCGTGATTGCCTTTGCTACTTCAGCCCCGTATGCTGAAGTTATGCGAAAAAACGGGTACACTTGCAATTTTTTTGTAAAGCGGACACAAGTTAAAACGTAACACAAAAAGCGGGTATAGATGCAAATGGCCCATAAATTTGATCCGATAGTATAAAAGTAGAGGTATATTTGACCCGATAGTATAACAAAGGATATATGCAAACAATATATAAAAGTAGATGGCCATATTTGGCCCTTTCCCCATTAAACAATCATAAGGGTTTTATTTCAAAATTTGCCAACACATAAAGAAAGAATAGATTCGGAAAGAAGCCCTGTAGCAATGTTGTCTAACATTAGCATCACAAAGATTTGCAAGAAGGAAAAAGAAGGGGGAAAAGAAAAGCTATGTTCTGAAGCTTTGGAAAGGACAAAGAGTTAGAATTGAAGGCAAGTTCAAAGAAATAGCCTTATTAGCATTACAGTGGCGTAAAAACAGAGAAGTAGAGGAAGCTTAGAAGTTTTAGCGAGTCTCTTTTGACTCGAGCAATGTAAGTTCTTATCTATAGTTTTGCTTGCCTTTGTTCCTCTGGTTTATAAAATTCCATTGTGTTAACAAAATTAAATATCAATAATAAATATTATGGGCATCAATGATATTTTAAGTTACTGCTGATTCTTATATCCAGGAAAATAATTTTTTTTCTTCTTTTTTAACATTATAGCAAATAAACTATATGAACACTTTTTTTAAGAAGATACTGGACTAGTTTAGGTTATTTGAGAATTAAACGAGATATCATGAGAGTTGGGTATACTAGTTGATTTGCAAAAAAAAAAAGGTCATATCCCGTGGAATGAAAACGGGGAAAGAATTAAGTTCAACAAAAATTTAACCGACTATATTGGTGCTCATGAAGTTGATACATAGATTGATTTTGTAACGATATAGGTAGTTGAAGAAGTCGAACGAAGTGCTCGCAGCCACAAGTTCGATATCTCGACACGAGTACCGTGAGTAGTAATCTTACCACAATTTATGTTTTCATAACATGCATGATTTATACATTATTTTGAAAATAAAATATGTTACTGAATGTTTGAAATTTTATATGGGACAAGTCCTTTACTTGAGATGTTTACAGTTATTTAAAATATTCTCACTGTTACGAGATATGTTTTACTGTTACTTGAGATATGATTACCGTTACCGAAATTGAATTACATCATTTGAAAAGAATTGAAATGCCCTATTCTATTTTGAAAATGCTTTCATGTGAATATTTACTGTTTACAAAGAAAAGTATACACGGGAGGAGACTTTGAAGGATCCCGTAGCTAACGGCGGGTTCGTTAGACCTGGTGCACCTTGTATTTACAGATTACCGGTTACAGTTATAGCCCTCGCTAGTAGGAAGGTAGAACTAGCATACAGTTACAATTTTCCCTCAAATAGGGACCTACAGTTATATACGACTCCTTTTACGAAGGGGTCACAAAGATACCGATTACATGATCCTTTCTTGGAAACCTCCCAAACATAAAGATTTGCTATGAGACAGTGCTTACCGAGTTTATTCCCGAGTTGTTCAATTGATTTTGTTACACGAAACACATGACGAGACTGATTATCGTTTATTGTTTATGAAAGCGCATTTTTATGATATTTTCTGTATAATATACTAGCATGTTTTCTGACTTGTCCCTATTGTGGTTAAGTGTTATTACTCACTGAGCTAGCGACTCACTTCTCGCTATTTTTTTTACAGAGACAACAGTTGACGCGAGCGAGGATTTTGTTAATTAGAGTATACGAGTTGATAGTTCCTGGTGAGCCCCGCACTTGTTCGCGTGGGTGAAGAGTTTATTTATTTGTTATCATCTTTTCTTATTAACTCATAGAGTCTCTCCATAGTCATTCTTTTAGTTTCATGAGTATTCTTTCGTTATTATAGACTTATGATGAGTATTGCACTTTCTTATCGAATTTGGAGATAAATTAGTATTTGTGGTTGTTAGTGGGTGGGTTATAATGGTTGAGACTTGTTTTAGTTAATGGATAAAGTTATTGTTGGTTGGATTGATATTAGGATGTTTGGTTGTTGATTTTGCGAAAGAACTTTTTTTTTATATTCCAAAAATAGGGGAAACTCTGTCCGTTTTTCTGTAAAATATCAATGAGGCTTACTTAGGGGCACTTGCTCCTAAGTGCCGGTCATGATCCTAAATTGGGTCGTGACACATAAAAACTGTCTCGTTGGGTCCAGTGAGAGCATAAGAAGTAAACAACTCCTGTTAGCACGAACATGACGATTTTCCCCCGAATCAATCCACCATTCTCTAGGATTTCCAACTAGGTTGCATTCCGAAAGAATGACACATAAATCGTCTATTCCATCATTCTTCTCAATCATGTTTGTTTGGCTTTTCTTCTTGTACTTATTTGATGCACGACATTCAGCAGCCTTGTGTCCAACCTTTTTCACAGTTGTGGCAATTACCTTTGAACTTCTTTTTGCTTGGGTAATTCTTTGGTACCGACCCCTTTCTCTTGTTGCTCGTTGAAGCTTCCTCAACAATATTTGCATCCATTATTGTTGAATTTCCACGAGACTTCTTTTATGCATCCTTATTGTCCTCTTCAATCCTTAGGCGAACAATAAGATATTCCAATGTCATCTCCTTGCGCTTATGTTTCAAGTAATTTTTAAAGTCCTTCCACATCGGAGGCAACTTTTCAATAAATGCCGCAACTTGAAACGCTTCATTTATGACCATACCTCTAATAATAAATTTAGGATAATAATATAATCAATATCTTTAATAAAAATATTTATTCGATTTATACCTTCGGAAAGGAGGTCATGAACGATGACTTGTAGTTCTTGAACTTGAGTTATGATAGACTTACTGTCAATCATTTTAAAGTCCAAGAACTTTGCGGCAACAAACTTCTTTAGTCCAGCATCTTCCGTCTTGTACTTCTTTTCAAGAGCATTCCACAACTCTTTCAAAGTTTGCATGACACTGTAAATGTTGTACAAGCCATCTTCCAAATAACTCAATATATAATTTTTGCACAAGAGGTCAGAATGCTTCCATGCCTCTGTGACCACAAATTGCTCATTAGCCGGAGTCTCTTCTCCCAAGACTAGAACGTCCTCACTTATAAAGCATTGAAGACTGAGTGTGGTCAAGTAGAAGAACCTTTTTCTGCTGCCAGCATTTGAAGTCCACGCCGGAAAATTTTTCGGGCTTTTCTGTCGGTGTCATTGCAGGTGCAGGCGTTGTGCGACTTGAAGACGTCGTAGCCATTGCAGCAGTAGTCGCTCCAACAGAACCATTTTGTTGTTCCGTACTTGTTATCATTTTTATGTAAAATAAATTGACACAAACAGAATTAGTATCTCGGTGAAGTTTTTATATGTTCAAACCGAATACAAACAAACGAGTAGAAAATCACAAGGATTTTAATCTCGGATTGAGTAGAAAGTCACAAAGACTTTAATCTCAAACATGACCAAACCCAAATGTAAGATGAGTACAGAAATAAAATTAAATTTCTTAAGCTTGTTATTACTATGTATTCAAAAAATAGTAAACTAAAAAAAACATTAGTTTAAGAAAACAAAACATAAAAATTCCGAGCCCACAATTTCCTTGTGTATCCTTAAGGAATTTAATCCCCTCACAAATGCCCAAAGTTTCAGATTAATTCCTCCCAGGATAGAACGGAATAACTATTCTGTGATAGCGGCACTTCAAATCACAGAACTTCGGCGAACTCAAATGGCGGAGCAAATCACACAAAATGCTTACGTTAAACAATGCAGAATGCAAGAGATAGAGGGGAGAGATTCAGATTTTTTTGTGGTGAAAATTGAGGTTGCGCCTCTCTATTTATAGCCAACAGAGTTGAGTTCCAACAGGTGCAAAGGTGCCTGTTCGTTTGAAGAGGTATCTATTCGACAGAATTTCTGTTAAACGGAATGGCTTGGTCGCGAAATTGACCGTTAGAACTACCGCGAATTTAATACTTTTCGCGCAAAAAAAATTATTAAGAAAAAGAAACATTAAATGACGGAAATGGAAACTAAATTTGGTCTAAAAAATTATCAGTCAATCATATCAATTGACCAAATCTAGAAATTCGAAGTCGAGTCGAGCGTCAACGGCGACGGCGCTAGGCTTACTCTCTTCTCAACTCTTTAAGAGCTAGAAGAAATGCTTCTATATATAAGCACAAGAATTTTCATCTTCCTATCCAATGAGGGACAAAGTCCCTTTTTAAAAGGGACTAATTCAAAAATTCATTTCCCACCATTTTCCATTTACATCTCTTTTGTTTTAATTAACAAAACCCAACATGCACTACTTCCTATTTCGTAAAAAAAGATTAAATATAATAGTCAAAATACACATGATAATATTTCTATTTTCGGTCGTGGAAATTTGAGGACTTGGACTATTTTTATTTTTTTTGGTTAAAATATTGTTGATGATGTGTCCCAGTTAATTCGTGGTATATATGCATATGCTTACTGCGATCGATGGCTATCCTTGTTGAATTTAATTTATATTCGCTCACAATGTCAATATTCTATATGCTCAGTGTAATCCGATTTGTAAAGATTTAATTTCTAGGTGCACTATGCTGTCAATGTAGCTCCTTCTTTTTTTTTTTTTTTTGTAATTGAAAATTCCCTTCTAAAGTAGATGGGTCTTTTACATTAGCTTAAAGTTATGTCTGTTACATTAGCTTAAGGCCAATTACTTAGACGTGAGTGATGCCGCTACATGGCCCTCAATCTGAATTTTTTTTTGTCTGTTCCAAAAAGAATGATTGCTTTCTAATTTTGAAAATAATTTAATTTAAACTTACAATTTTACCCTTAATGAGAAGCTTTTATAACCACACAAATACTCTGGGCCCCCTTTTTAACTTGTCTAGGACCATAAATTTCAAAAACCTTTATTTTTTCTTAAACTCTGTGTCCAGTCAAATAGGTTCACATAAATTGGAACAGAGGGAGTAGGTGTTATCGATATCGATTAATCTTCAAGATGATTGGACTTCAATAAATCAATTGAAGGACATGGCAGATGTGTGCAATTTCGAATAAGGTATTCGATAGATTTTACATCACGATAAGAAAGAATGGTACTCCATGTGTTTCAAATTAGATGAGATACTTTCCTTTTTAGTCTGTTCCAAATAATTTCTAAATTTGAAAACAATTTAACTTTAATGTGATGACCCAAAAGGTCATCCCATATACTTTTATCTAAATCTGTATTTCGAGGCCATGAAAGCCTCCTTTTATCTCACTTCGATGTGCGTGCGCAGCCCGGGCGTGTAGCCGGGAAGCCGTTATGTGGAAAATTGATAAAATGATCATTTTATAATACATATTTGAATAAAGTTGACTATGGTCAACATTTTTGGTAAACAAACCCGGACCCGTGATTTGACGGTTCCGGAGGGTCCGTAGGAAATTATGGGACTTGGGCGTATGCCCGGAATCGAATTCCGACGTCCCAAGTCCGAGAAATGAATTTTTGAAGAAAATTATTTTCTGAAAAATATAAAGGTCTTTGAAAATGAGATTTGATGTGAAACCTGTAATATCAGGCCCGTATTATGGTTCCGGAGCCCGAAACAAGTTTAATATGTTTTATATGTAAAATTTGGTAAGAAACGGACTCAGTTCGGCGTGATTCAGACTAAAAATGGAAAATTTGAAGTTTAAGAAGTTTTGAGAATTTTTATAGATTTTGAGGTTTAAAATGGTTATGATGTTATTTTGGTAGTTTGATTGCTCGAATAAGTCCATAGGAGGTTTTTGAGGTTGTATATTTGGTTTTGAGCCCCGAGAGCTCGGGTGAGTTTCAGGCAGGTGTCAGAGTGCAAAAAGTGGTAAAAATCTGATGTTTGGGGATCAGATCTGGTGTCTGGTGCAATACTCTTCACGAACGCATGGTAACCCACGCGAACGCGAAGGGTAAATAGAGTGGCCAGGGGTTTTACTCTACGTGAACGCGTAGAGGGAGACGCGAACACGGAGCACTAGGAAGTGCTTCTACGTGAACGCGTCCCCTGGGGTGCGATCGCATAGAATTAGGCTTGGGCCAGGGGCTGGTGGTCTTAATGCTATGCGAACACGGCCCATAGCACGCGAACGCGTAGGCCTGGAAGGCTAGACCTTCGCGAACGCGACCAAGTACTCGCGATCGCAGAGGTCAAATGAGTCAGACCTTCGCGAACGCGAAGGGTAATTTCTGCCCAGTTATAATTTAGTCCCAAAAACATAACACTTACGGGAGGTTGAGAGTGTAAAAGCACGAAGGGTGATGCCGTGCCATGATATGATAATTGAAAGCACGAAGGATAATGTCGTGCCGTTATACTTACTTATTGTCTTGGTGAGGATGAGAGTAAAATAACGAAGGATGATACCGTGCACTTGTTTTGGTAAGAACGAGAGTAAAGCACGAAGGGTGATGTCGTGCACTTGTTTGTTTTCTGTTGTTATTTTGATACTTAGACGGTTGCCATGTTCTGTTACTCAATAAGTGTTTTTCCCTTTGTACCCCAGCATGTTTCCCCCCTAGTTGTACTTAACTGCTTACTTGCTGCCGTTATTTTTGTTATATGTTATTGAATTGCTCAGGTGTTTATTAATTGTCGTGTCCTAGCCTCGTCACTAGTTCGTCGAGGTTAGGCTCGGCACTTACTCAGTAAATGGGGTCAGTTGTACTGATGCTACACCTGAACTTTTTTATGTTGTGCAGATTACGGTAATGGACCCGGTGGACAGTGATTGAGGGAGTATCCTTCAGTCCACAGGCGACACTGAGGTAGTCCTGCAGGCGTCCGCAAGCCTTGGCGTCACCTCCTATCTCATTCCTTCTCTTTCTGTCTTCTCTTATATTTTTGAGACAGTTGTATTGTTTATTCAGACTTTGTTTTTAGCATTCTTAGACAGTCCGTGGATTTGTGTTACCAATTCTGGGGTGTTACTAAGGATTTTGTAGTATCAGATACTTGAGATGTTATATTTCATAGCTTCCGCATTGTTATTTAAACTTGTTCTCGCTTATCGCTTTATCGTCAAATGCCTAATAATAAGGAAATAAGCATGTTAACCAGAACGTTGTCTTGTCTAGCGGGTTCAACGTTAGACGCCATCACGGTCTCGATGGTGGGATTTCGGGTCGTGACAAGTTGGTATCAGAGCACTAGGTTGCTTAGATCTCACAATTCACGGGAAAACTTGGTAGAGTTTGAGGGATGGGTACGGAGACGTCTGTACTTATCCCCCAAAGGATGCAAAGTTAGGAAATAACTTCACATCTTTTCTTCTCTGTCGTACGATTTGAGTTCTAAATGCTAACCGAGTTTCTGTTCTATTTTCTTGCAGATGGCGAGAAAGCGTGCTTCCTCATCTACCGATCAGCAGCTCGATCCTCCCGTTGCAGCTCCTACTAGAGGCCGAGGCAGATCTAGGGCTCAGCCCAGAGCAGCAACCTAGTAGAGGATCCTCAGGTAGAGGTTGCTGAGGAGATTCCTACTCAGATAGTTCCGGTCGGACCATCTCAGGTCCCAGAGGGGTTTATTGCCACCCCGGTCTTTCAGGACGCTCTGGTCCGCTTAGTGGGCCTTATGGAGAGCATGGCTCAGGCCGGTCTTCTTCCTACTGCACCATCCGTCTCTCAGGCTGGGGGAGGGACCCATACTCCTGCTACCCGCACACCAGAGTAGTTAGCTTCTCAGTTCCAGACTCCAGCACCTCAGACAGCTGGAGCAGCTCAGCCGGGTATTGTGGCACAGGCAGTTGAGGGAGCAGCCATGTCTGCCGACGCTTTGTGGAGATTGGATCGGTTCACTAAGCTATTTCCTACTACTTTTACTGGTGCACCATCAGAGGATCCCCAGGATTTCTTGGACAGTTGCTATGAGGTTCTTCGGAACATGGGCATCATGGAGTCCAATGGAGTTGATTTTGCTACATTCCGTCTTTCTAGTACCGCCAAGACTTGGTGGAGGGACTACTGCTTGACCAGGCCAGCTAGGTCTTCACCTTTGACTTGAGCTCAGTTCTCCGAGTTATTCTTGCGGAAGTTTCTTCCAGTTATTCAGAGGGAGGATCTTCGGAGGCAGTTTGAGCGCCTCCAGCGGGGATCTATGACTGTTACACAGTATGAGACCAGGTTCATTACTCCGGCCTGACATGCTATCATGATACTCCCCACTGATCGTGAGAGGGTGAGAAGGTTTATTAAGGGTCTACCTCAGCCTATTAGACTTCAGATGGACAGGGAGACAGGTACCGATATCTCATTTCAGGAGGCGGCCGATGTGGCCAGGCATATCGAGATGTTCTTATCACCGGGCAGTGGTCAGGGGTCTAACAAGAGACCTCGTCATTTCGGCCGATTCAGTGGTGCCTCGTCTGGAGGAAGAGATTTTTTTGGCAGAGGTCATCCTCCTAGACCATTCCAGTCAGCACTCCAGGTATCCCGTAGTGCACCACCAGCTCCTATTAGTGCATCGCTCCTTCAGAGCTTGCAGGGTGGTTATTTTGGTCGACAGGGACAGTTTCAGGGCCAGCAGTTTCAGCAGCAGAAGGCTTGTTACTCTTGTGGTGATCCAGAGTACATTGCTAGGTATTGCCCCCGAGCTTCTGGTGGTTTTCAGCATCCGGGTTCCCGTGCTATGATTCCCGCGCCAGGTGCACCCCCACCCCCCAGCCAGCTATGGGTGGAGGTCGAGGTGCCAGAGGTGGAGGCCAGTCAGTTAGAGGTGGAGGACAGGCAATGAGAGGTAGAGGTCAGCCCGCAGTAGGTCGACCTAGAGATGTTCAAGTTGGAGGGGCTCCGCCCCGATGCTATGCTATTCTTGCCAGGCCTTAGGCTAAGGCCTCTGATGCAGTCATTATAGGTATGGTTTTAGTTTGCAGTAAAGATGCTTCGGTTTTATTTGATCCGGGGTCTACATTCTCCTATGTGTCTTCATATTTTGCTCCTTGTCTGATTATGCCCCGTGATTCCCTGAGTACTCCTGTATATGTATCTACACTGGTGGGTGATTCTATTGTGGTAGATCGAGTCTATTGTTCATGCTTAATGGCTATTGGTGGTCTGGAGACTCATGAAGATCTCTTGCTTCTTGATATGGTTGATTTCGATGTCATCTTGGGGATGGATTGGTTATCTTCCTACCATGCTATTTTGGACTGTCATACCAAGACTGTGACCTTGGCCTTATCGGGAGTACCTCGATTGGAGTGGAGAGGGACTCCTAGTCATTCTTCCGGTAGAGTTATTTCATATATGAAGGCTCAGCGTATGGTCGAGAAGGTTTGTTTGGCCTATTTGGCCTATGTTCGTGATTCTAGTGCCGAGGTTCCTTCTATGGAGTCTGTACCCGTGGTTCGTAAGTTCCCAGAGGTATTCCCTACTGACCTGCCGGGTACTACACTCGACAGAGATATTGACTTCTGTTTCTACTCCGCCATATCGTATGGTCCCTCCAGAGTTGAAGGATTTAACGGATCCGTTGCAGGATTTGTTGGATAAAGGCTTCATCAGGCCTAGTGTTTCTCCTTGGGGTGCCCCAGTGTTTTTTGTTAAGAAGAAAGATGGCTAAATGAGGATGTGTATTGACTATCGACAATTGAACAAGGTTACTATTAAGAATAAGTATCCTTTGCCGATGATGGATGATTTATTTGACCAGCTTCAGGGTGCTACAATGTTTTCCAAGATAGACTTGAGATCTGGGTACCATCAGCTGAGGATTAGGGCGTCTGATGTCCCTAAGACAGCCTTTCGCACTCAGATGGGCATTATGAGTTCTTGGTGATGTCATTTGGGTTAACAAATGCCCCCGCTGCTTTTATGGAGTCGATGAACCGAATGTTCAGGCCCTATTTGGATTTGTTTGTTATAGTCTTCATTGATGATATTTTGATTTACTCCCGTAGCCGAGAGGAGCATGAGCAGCACCTTCGAGTCATCCTCCAGACTCTGAAGGATAGTCAGTTGTATGCCAAATTTTCCAAGTGTGAGTTCTGGTTGAGTTCGGTTGCATTTCTAGGCCATGTGGTATCATCAGAGGGTATTCAGGTGGATCCCAAGAAGATTTCAGCAGTCAGAGATTGGCCTAGGCCCACTTCAGCTACAGAGATTCGGAGTTTCTTGGGCTTAGCAGGTTATTATCGCCGGTTTGTGAAGGGATTTTCTTCTATTGCAACCCCGATGACCAAGTTGAATCCGAAGGGTGCCCCGTTCAGGTGGTCAGATGAGTGTGAGGCGAGCTTTCAGAAGCTCCAGACGGCCTTGATCACATCACTGGTGTTAGTTTTGCCCACAGGTTCAGGGCCTTATACGTGTATTGTGATGCTTCACGGGTGGGACTTGGTGCAGTGTTGATGTAGGATGGCAAGGTTATAGATTATGCTTCACGTCAGTTGAAGGTTCATGAGAAGAACTATCCAGTTCATGACATAGAGTTAGCATCTATTGTTCATGAGTTGAAGATTTGGAGGCATTATCTGTATGGGGTGCCATGTGAGGTGTTCACGGATCATAAGAGTTTGCAGTATTTGTTCAAGTATAACGAGTTGAATATGAGGCAAAGGAGATGGTTAGAGTTGTTGAAGGACTATGACATTACCATCTGATATCATCCGGAGAAGGCCAATGTGGTGGCCGATGCTTTGAGCCGGAAGTCAGCCAGTATGGGTAGTCTTGCTTATATACCAGTCGGAGAGCGACCGTTCGCTTTGGATGTTCAGGCTTTGGTCAACCGGTTCATGAGATTGGAGGTTTCCGAGACTGGCAGTGTTTTGGCCCATACTGTGGCCCGTTCTTCATTATATGATCGTATCCGGGCCAAGTAGTATGATGATCGTCACTTATGTGTTCTTAGAGATATGGTCCGGCACGGAGGTGCCAAGCAGGTCACAGTTGATGATGAGGGTGTTTTGAGGATGCAGGATCGTATTTGTGTACCTGATGTTGATGGCATTCGGGAGTTGATATTGCAGGAGGCCCATAGTTCCCGGCATTCCATTCATCCGGGAGACTCAAAGATGTACCGGGACTTGCGGCAGCATTATTGGTGGCGGAGGATGAAGAAAGACATTGTGGCATATGTAGCTCGGTGCTTGAACTGTTAGTAGGTTAAGTACGAGCACCTAAGACCCATCGGTTTGATGCAGCAGATTGAGCTTCCCGAGTGGAAATGGGAGTGTATCACCACGGGTTTTGTAGTTGGGCTCCCACGGACTCAGAGGACGTCTGATACGGTGTGAGTCATTGTGGATAGGCTGACAGCACACTTCATTCCTGTATCAGTTTCGTATTCGGCGGAGAAGTTGGCAAAGATCTACATGAGAGAGATAGTTCGATTGCATGGTGTGCTCGTGTCCATTATATCTGACCGAGGTACTCAGTTTACCTCCCACTTCTGGAGAGTATTTCAGCGTGAGTTGGGCACATGGGTTGATTAAGCACAACATTTCATCCTCAGACGTACGGACAGTCCGAGCGTACTATTCAGATTTTGGAGGATATGTTGCGAGCATGTTTCATTGATTTAAGAGGTTCATGGGACCAGTTCTTGGCTTTAGCTGAGTTTCCTTACAACAACAGCTATTAGTCGAGCATTCAGATGGCTCCGTATGAGGCGTTGTATGGTAGACGGTGTCGGTCGCCAGTTGGGTGGTTCGAGCTGGGAGAGGCTAGATTGTTGGGTTCAGAGTTAGTCCATGATGCTTTGGATAAAGTGAAGATTATTCAGGATAGAATTCGTACAGACCAGTCCATGCAGAAGAGTTATGCGGATCACAGAGTTCGTGATTTGGCATTTATGATTGGAGACCGGGTATTTCTTCGAGTGTCGCCCATGAAGGGCGTGATGAGGTTCGGGAAGAAGGGCAAGTTTATCCCTGGGTACATTGGTCCATTTGATATTCTGGATAAGGTAGGAGAGGTGGGCTACAGACTTACTTTGCCACCTAGTTTATCAGTCGTGCATCCGGTGTTTCACGTATCTACGCTTCGGAGGTACATTGTTGCCATCTCATGTGCTTGACTTCAGCGGTGTCCAGTTGGACAAGGATTTGACTTATGAGGAGAATCCGGTAGCTATATTAGCTCGGCAGGTTCGTCAGTTGAGATCGAAGAGTTATCCTTCGGTTCGTGTTCAGTGGAGAGGTCAGCCTGTCGAGGCAGCTACCTGGGAGTTCGAGTCTGACATGCGGAGCCGATATCCCCATTTTTCCCCTAATTCAGGTACCTTTCTATGTCCGTTCGAGGTTGAACGTTTGTTTTAGAGGTGGAGATTGTGATGACCCAAAAGGTCATCCCGTGTACTTTTTGCTAAATTTGTGTTTCGAGGCCATGAAAGCCTCCTTTTATCTCACCTCGATGTACGTGCACAGCCCTGTAACAGTTTTATAATTGATAAAATTGATAAAATGATGGTTTTATAATAAATATTTGAATAAAGTTGACTTTGGTCAATATTTTTGGTAAACGGACCCGGACCCGTGATTTAACAGTCCCGGAGGGTCCGTAGGAAATTATGGGACTTGGGCGTATGCCCGGAATCGAATTCTGAGGCCCCAAGTCCGAGAAATGGATTTTTGAAGAAAATTATTTTCTGAAAAATATAAAGGTCTTTGAAAATGATATTTGATGTGAAACCTGTAATATCGGCCCCGTATTATGGTTCCGGAGCCCGGAACAGGTTCAATATGTTTTATATGTGTTATCTGTGAAATTTGGTAAGAAACGGACTCAGTTCGGCGTGATTCGGACAAAAAAATGGAAAATTTTAAGTTTAAGAAGTTTTGAGAATTTTTATAGATTTTGAGGTTTAATTCGATGGTTATGATGTTATTTTGGTGGTTTAATTGCTCGAATAAGTCCGTAGAAGGTTTTTGAGGTTGTGTGTATATTTGGTTTTGACCCTCGAGGGCTCGGGTGAGTTTCGGGTAGGTGTCGGAGTGCAAAAAGTGGTAAAAATCTGGTGTTTGGGGATCAAATCCGGTGTCTGGTGTAATACCCTTTGCGAACGCACGGTAACCCACGTGAACGCAAAGGGTAAATAGAGTGGACATGGGTTTTACTCTACGCGAACGCGTAGAGGGAGATGCGAACGCGGAGCACTAGGAAGTACTTCTACGCAAATGCGTCCCCTGGGTGCGATCCCATAGAATTAGGCTTGGGCCGGGGGCTGGGTGGTCTTAATGCTACGCGAACACGGCCCATAGCACGCGAACGCGTAGGCCTGAAAGGCTAGACCTTCGCGAGCGTCGCCAAGGACTCGCGATCGCAGAGGTCAAATGAGTCAGACCTTCGCGAACGCGGCCAAGGGCTCGCGAACGTGAAGGGTAATTTCTGCCCAGTTATAATTTAGTCCCAAAAACAGAACACTTACAGGAATTACACGAATTTTCATAACGTCTTCTTCTCCACACCTCCTTGGGCGATTTTTGAAGAGCCTCTTCACCATAGCTTCATAGGTATGTAATCCTAACCTCGTTTTCTTCCATTTTTATCAACACCCACTAGATTCTAGGCCTAAAAACATGTGATTAAGGGTAGAAAATTGGGGTTTTGGGTAGAGTTAGGGCTTTTTGATTATTTGGGAATTTGACCTCATTTTGGGGTCAGATTTCAAAACAAATTATATATTCGGGCTCGTGGGGGAATGGGTGATCGGGTTTTGGTTTGAACCTCGTGTTTGGATCAAGCGGGGCCGGGATCGATTTTTGGATTTTTGAGAAGAATGTTTGGTAATCTATAATAAGCATTTAAAATTGATTTATTTAGCATTTATTGATGTTATTGAGTCAATTATGTCTAGATATTATTGACTTGGAGTTGGGTTCGAAAGGAAAAATGGTGCTAGAGGCTTGATTTGGATTCTTGGAGTCGAGGTAAGCGTTTGGCCTAACCTTAGCTTGAGGGAATAGGTGTTGAGTCTTATTTTCTACTTGTTATCCCATGTTCAATGTATAGGTTAGTTGACGAGCACCTATATGTTGTTGTCTAGCATGCCCGTGAGTCGGTTTTAGTGATATATGTGATCTTTCATCGATATTCGCTGTGTTATGAAGTAAGTTTCACCCTTGAGGTTATACAATTGATGGAAATTCTTGTTTGTGAATACTGTTGATAAACTGTTCGGTTGTGGATTATTTTTTTAAGTTATACCCGTGAGCGAGATTGGTTATAGATGTGCCCCTTGCCGGGGCGGTAATATTTGGGTTGTTGTCCCCTTGCAGGGATGTTGTGACTTATGATCTATGTTGTTAATTTTCCTTGCCGAACTGTTGTTCTTGATATTTTTTGGGTGAGGAAGAGTGTAAAGCACGAAGGGATATGGCAAGCATTCATTTATTTATTGCTCTGTGAGGTTGAGAGTGTAAAAGCACAAAAGGTGATGCCATGATATGATAATTGAAAGCACGAAGGGTGATGTCGTGCCATGATATGATAATTGAAAGCACGAAGGATAATGATGTGCCATTATAATTACTTATTGTCTCGGTGAGGATGAGAGTAAAAACACGAAGGGTGATGCCGTGCACTTGTTTTGGTGAGAACGAGAGTAAAGCACGAAGGGTGATGTCGTGAACTTGTTTGTTCTCTGTTGTTATTTTGATACTTAGACGGTTGCCATGTTCTATTACTCAATAAGTGTTTTTCCCTTTGTACTCCAACATGTTTTCCCCGTAATTGTACTTAACTGTTTACTTTCTGCCGTTATTTTTGTTATATGTTATTGAATTGCACAGGTGTTTATTAATTGTCGTGTCCTAGCCTCGTCACTACTTCGCCGAGGTTAGGCTCGGCAGTTACTCAGTACAAGGGGTCGGTTGTACTGATGCTACACCTACACTTCTTTATGTTGTGCAGATTACGGTACCGGACCCGGTGGACAGTGATCGAGGGAGTGTCCTTCAGTCCACAGGCAACACTGAGGTAATCCTGTAGGTGTCCGCAGGCCTTGGCATCTCCTCCTATCACATTCCTTCTCTTTCTGTCTTCTCTTGTATTTCTGAGAATTTTTTATTCAAACTTTGTTTTTAGTATTCTTAGACAGTCCGTGGATTTGTGTTACCAGTTCTGGGGTGTTACTAAGGATTTTGTAGTATCAGATACTTGAGATGTTATATTTCATAGCTTCCGCATTGTTATTTAAACTTGTTCTCGCTTATCGCTTTTTTGTCAAATGCCTAATAATAAGGAAATAAGCATGTTAACCAGAACATTGGATTGTCTAGCGGGTTCAACGTTAGGCGCCATCACGATCCCGGCGGTGGGATTTCGGGATGTGACATTTCAACTCTTCATTTTACCCATTTTACTCTTAATGAGAAGCTTTATAACCACACAAAGGTCATGGCCCTACAAAGCTTTTAAGACCACAAGTTTCAAAAGTCCTTTTCTTTTTTCTTAAATTCCGTGATGAGTTAAACTACCTCAGCTAAATTGAAACTGGGGGAGTATTAGATAAATGACTTCTTCTTTAATGTGGGAGTAAGTATGGGGCGCCTTTACTAGTTGGGTTTACCTTCAGCATTACAAGAGGCGGATCCAGGATTTGAAGTTTAAGGTTCCTACTGTAATTTCAAATTAGTATGCAATAAAAACTGGGTTCACGGTTAGCTATTTACATATATTTAGTAGATTTTTTAATATAAATACAGGGTCTACGCAAGAGTTATTGGGTTCCAAAAACCCATATTCAATGCTTTATATTCGCCCCAAGGCATTACTAACTAATTTACTATGTTCATAATCGAATAACGGGAAAATGAATAAGTACCCCCCTGACCTATACCCGGATTTCCAACTACACATTTTATTTTTGCGGGAATCCTATTACCCCTCCTAAACCTTTTTTAAATGGAATAAATAACACCCTAAAACTAGACAATCAAACTCTTGGCAAGTGGTAACTACACGCGCTATCATATGTGTATTTAGTACTTTTTTTGTTCTTTCCTCTTTTTCCTATCATTTTTTTCTTTTTTTTAGGTGAAACAGGAAATTTTATTAGATACCAAGGAACATTACATAGGTCACTCTCAGCCATCACATTAGGACCGAAACTGTGAAGTGTTATAAAAGCAGTAGTACTATTAACATCATTAATATTTCTCATACTAGCTAGTATATTACAAGCTTCTTCCGATATGGATCTAAAGTAGATTGTTCCTGCAGCATCATCATTCACCACTAACTCCACCATTGGCGTAGGTGCAGAAAGGATGATTGCTTTATTCATATTAACTAGTTTGGTACTTTCCTTTGCCAAAAGATGTGCCACTTTGTTTGCTTTCCGAAAATTATGCCTGAGCATTGGGTTCCCCAACTGAGACATTGACCACCTGCAAGAAGAGATAATTTGGTTATAAATTTGATGATCAGTTTGTAATAGGTTTATTACCTCATATGAGTCAGTTTTGGAATTCGAGGGGCTGGAGGTTGAACTGTACTGCAATCTTGAGGCCAGCTTCCAAGGCAAGAAGCTCCGCTTGAGTATTGCTGACAACGTTTGAATGTTTTTGGAAACCTAGTATCCATTGGCCATAACTGTTCCGTATGACTCCTCCCATACCACCAGTATTTTGGTTACCCTTAAATGCTCTATCACAATTGAGTTTGTAGGAGCCTGGGATTCGTTTTTGCTAGCTAATGAGGATGTTTTTGAAATTTAGTTTTGGATGGTAAATACTAGTGAGACGCTTGAACTTGGTAGCTCTATTGAGAATTTGGGAATATGAGACATCTTTTGACACGTTATTGAAGTTATTGCTATTTTGGTTTAGCCAAAGGTTCCAAAGGCAGAAAGGATAGATATCGTCCCATTCAAGAGAAATGAATGATCTTGTCGGTTGCGCAAGTGTTACCGAGTCTAGCCAGTGAATATCATTAGAAGTGCGAAGGGTAATACCAAGATTTGTCCAAAGTTTATAAGAAGTGGGGCATGTTTGGAAGATGTGAGTAAGATTTTCCTCACCTCTCTTACATACTGGGCATTGATCATCAATGTTGAGGCCTATGTGATGGAGATACAAACTAGAGGGAAGTTTGTTGTGGTAGCATAGACATAGAAAATAGTTGATTTTCCTTGGGAGTTTTAGGTTCCAAATCCAGAAAAAGTTTAGGATGGGCTCCTTTTTCGAAGCGATAAGTTTATAGGTAGATTTTAGGTTAAAATGCCACTATTATTGGGGAATCAGCATGGTTGGTCGTTAGTGTCAATAGGACTAGTAATGTGGATACTTTGGATGGCATTAATGATATCACTTGGAATGGAGAAGGAGAGATTAGCAAAGTTACAAGTGTGGTTTGTGATAACATCTTTAACAAGTAGATTGTCTTCATTTAAATTAAGGGGTACCTGAATAAGGGTTCTCAGTGGAGGGAGGTTAGGGATCCATCTACTGTTCCATAGGTTTACACGATCACCCTTACCTATACTCCATGCAAGGCCTTGGTGCATAGTTCCCATCCGTGCATAATGTTTTTCCATATGAAAGAGGTGTTCTTGGGAGAATCTTTAGATGAATATTGGTTGATGAGAATTGGCCCAAGGGTTCGTGGGGTTGTTATAGAGTCGTCAAGTTAGGATAGCTAGAAGGGCTTGATTTTTGGTGGCTGCTTTAACTAAGGTGATACCTCCTTCCTCCTTAAGAGTAGTAACAACATCCCAATTTATGAGGTGGAGGCGTCTTTTATTTTGAGTAGTACCCCAGAGAAAATTTCTTTGGAGGCGGTCAATATGATTTACAGTTTGTCTGGGAATTTGAAAATATTGCATAACGTGGTTTGGTATATTGCTAAGGGTGGATTGGGTCAGAGTAGCACGCCCAACTAGGTTTAGACAATTGATTTTTCAATTCGCAAGCTTGGCTCTCATGTTGTCTAAAATATAGAGAAAATCCTTTGGTTTTGGGTATTTGTGAACAATTGGGAAACCTAAGTATTTTCCAAAACTATTACTAATGGAGATATTAAGAAGTTTGGAAGTTTCCTCCTGATGGGTTTGGGGACAATTCTTAGAGAAGAGGATCTTGGATTTTTTAGAGTTGATTTTGTGGCCCGATAAGTTACAAAAAATAGAAAGACTATTAGAGATAGTGGTACAAGTTTTACTACCTTAGCCATCAAGGTAAGGCCGTCGGCAAAGAAAATGTGTGATATAGCATATAACATCCCACACTTTGTCGCGACCCATTTTTTTGAACAAGCCGTGACCGGCCGATCACTTAACATGATCGAGCGAACCATCTACGCTTATTAAATCTATTATAACTTCAAACTTTATATGCAAATACTTTAACCAAATACTTTTAATTAATTTAAATATCTAAAATGAATCAACTTCAAAACTTTATTCGTAGTAACCACTGAAATACTGCTAAGTTATTATCAAAAAATCTGAATCTTAACCCATAGACTATGTCTACGAAGCCTCTACTAATAAACTGACGCACTGCTCAGGACATGAGATTGTCTGGCTAGTTCTCCAAGTAAACAAGGAAATAAATAAACTAAGATGACTTCTAGGAATACTCAACGAACAAAAGCGGAGCTCACCAATGGCACTGGAAGTGAGGGAAGTCCTAACCCGTAGCCTGTCGCCTGCAAAACCGGTTCCTACATTGTATTGAAGACCAATGTAGGTTCCCAAAAGAGAACGTCAGTACCATCCATCGTACTCAGTGAGCCTCAACGACGGGGACAAAACTCTAATAAAAAAACACATTACTAGCAAAGATTCTAGATGCATGGAAAACATAAAGCTTCTAAGAACAATTCTAAAATAATTGCATAATAACAATTTATGAATATTCTAAAAGAAATTATTTTTTTTTCTTTTATTAAAAAAGTACTTCAATTCATACTTCGGGAGTTCCAACTATCCTGACTTATTTCTTTCTTAGTCACCGTGTGATCGGCACGGGTTCGATCCCAACCTGATCGAATAGGCCCAATCCACGAGGTGCCACTCGCTTCATGGTTCTCAACGTTCATGTATCATACATTAGCCTAGCTAAGTAAATTCTCAACAACAAGACCCTCGGCTCGTGTGCTCTCTACTTTGGCACAAGTAGTTTCAGAAAGTCAACGCCTTGGTCAGGACCCTCGGTGTCACGGCCCCAAAACCAACCCGGTCATGATGGCGCCTATCGTGAAACTAGGCAAGCCTACACTCCTAACCAATTTGATTTCTATCATAACAATATTTAAGTATTAACCCTTTTCATCAGAGAAACCGAAAAAGATAAAATCGAACCTAAAATACTGTAAAAATAAATCCCAACATCTGGTGTCACTAAGTCATGAGACATACTACAACTGTGCCAAACTACATCAAGACAACATTTATCTGGAAAATAACTAACAAAATACACAAAGGAAGATAGGGAAGGAAAAAGACGGGTCTGCGATCGCCAAGAAGCTACCTCGCTCTCTCCGAAAATGAACCGTAGCAAATGATCAACTGGTACTATCATCACCTGGGATACCTGAATCTGCACACAAGATGCAGGGGGTAACGTGAGTATACTAACTCAGTAAGTAACAAGCCCAAACTGTGGGTTGAGAGGTAGTGACGGACTAAACCTCAACATTTATAACTGACAATGTACAGAAATTTAGGCATTGCTTTCAGTTAACTAAACAGATCAAAGTGATAAGACAAGTACAGTTCCGAACATTTTAACATATATAACTTAACGTATTTTACATGCCAATGCATCTACTGTATGAAATGCACAATGTGCTCCCACTCTCAAATACTCGTCCACTCAGTACTGTATATGGCTCGCCTGGCCCAGGGAGGATCCATCCCAGAACATATACACATCTGACAGTCACTCAGTACTGAGGAAGGCTAATCCAGCCCTATGGAGAAGATGCATCTCCAGATAATGATACACCTCGCAACCACTCGGTACTGTATATGGCTCAACGGCCCAGGGAAGATCCATCCCAGAATACGTATACACATCACTGACGTCAGTCGCTCAGTACCGAGGAAACAGGCCAGCCCAGCCTTTTGGAGAAGATCTATCTCCAAATATAAAACTTCGGACAAGATCCATGTCAAGGGAAGATCCCTTCCTTAAATATCACTGCGCTCACTGGGGGGGTGTTACAAACTCCGGAGGGGCTCCTATATCCCAAGAACTATCATAAGCTAGATCCAGGCATAAATCAATATAACATGCTGCGGTGTGAAGCCCGATCCCATAACTGTCACTCAATATCAGGCTCTCAGCCTCACTCAGTCATTACTCATTACTCTCCAGTCTCGCTCACATAGGCTCACAATGCATGAACTAGCCTGAATCAATGATATAATGTGCAAGACAACAACTACCAAGACTGTGACATGATATGATATGCAATAACAGGACTGAGTATATAGTATCAATGAAACATATGAAATGACAACAATAAGCGATCACTCGGGTCTCAACAGTATCGACGTGAAGCCTTAACATAATATCTAGCATGATTTCTAGCATGTTTGCATTATTCACATTGACAGTAGTACGGATATCAACAAGGAGGAATCACTAACTAAGCCATGGAAAGAACAAGGTCACCATTCTCACGGTGCACGCCCGTCACTTGGCAAGTGCGTCACCTCAATTACAACCATGTAACATATAGTTCGGGTTTTCGAACCCTCAGAACCAAGTTTGGAAGTGTTACTTACCTCAAACCGGACGAAAATCTACTCTGCGATGCCCTTGCCACTCGACTCGGTCTCAAATTGCCCCGAATCTATCCAAAATCAGTATCATATCATTAATACATGCTAAAGGAACAAAGCCCACGTGAAAATTACCAAATTAAATAAAAAATCCTGAAATTGGCGAAAGCTGACCCCCGGGCCCACATCTCGGAATCCGATAAAAATCACAAAACTAGAAATTCTTATCCTCTTACGAGTCTATGCATACCAAATTCATCAAAATCTAACTTCGTTTGACCCCTCAATCACCCAATTTTTAACTCTCAAGTTCCAAGCCGTAATTCTCCAATTTTCACCCTTAAATCCCACAAATTTAATGCTTAATTAACTGAAAATCACCATAGAATCGAGTTTTAGGTTCAAAAACATTACCTCAATGTGTTTCCTCTTGAATCCCTCTTCAAAATCCCTCAAAAGCTTCTATCTCGTCTTCAAAAATGGTGGAAATAAGAAACATTTGCGAAGGGTTTAATTTATACCATTATGTCCAGTTACTCCGCATCTGCAGTCCATATTCCGCATCTGCGGTCGCCGCTTCTGCGGAAAAATATCCGCTTCTGCGGATTTCACTAACTCAACACGCTCTGCATCTGCGGTCTCCACTTCGCACCTGCGGGCTCACAGGTGCGCTCATTCCTTCACATCTGCGACTAAATCCCCAGGCTCCCTTCCCCCTACCTGTGACTCTTCACTGCACCAGCGACACTCGCACCAGCGGTTCCCAATGCGCAGGTGCGGCCATAGCAGAACAGCAACACCAACTGCATTTCTCAAATTCAAATTCTTTGTTAGCCATCCGAACTCAACCCGAGGCCCTCAGGACCTCAACCAATTATACCAACACGTCACATATCATCACAAGAACTTAGTCGACCCTTCGGAACACCCAAAACAATATCAAAACACCGAATTAACCCCGAATTCAAGCCTAAGGATTTCTAAACTTTCAAAATTCACCAACGATGCCGAAACCAACCAAACCACGTCCGAATTACCTGAAATTTTACACACACATCACAAATGACACTACTAACCTTTTACAACTTCCGGAATTCCATTCCGACCCCGATATCTAATTTTCCATTGCCGACCGAAAATCGCCAAAAATTCCAATTTTTCCAATTCGAGCCTAATTCTATCACGAACCTCTGAATAACATTCCAAACACTCTCCTAAGTCCCAAATCACCTAACGAAGCTATATGAACCATAAAAACCAAATTCCGAGATCATTTACTTATAAGTCAACTTCTGGTTGACTTTTCTAACTAATTAACCAACTTAAGAGACTAAGTGTCTCATTTCTCTCCATAATCGCTCCGAACCCGATCCAACCAACCCAACACAACATAAAAGAGCTGAACCACACATAATGAAGCAGAAATGGGGGAAACGGGGCTAAAACTCTCGGAACGACCAACCGGGTCATTATATTCTCCCCCTCTTAAACAAATGTTCATCGTCGAACATGCCAAGAGTTGTTCCAAAAGCCATCAAATCTCCGTATAACCTTACCATGCACATACCCCAGGTGAGCTCATGGCACCATGTCCCGTAGATCTAATAACACCACGCATTCGAAATTTCTTCATCCAACCTAACCCATAAGCCTTAAAATCCAATTTTTCACATCCGAACCTATCTATAAGATCAGAATCACGCATCCACCCACTATATAAGTCTGAACAAGATGTATCCAACCATATCCATAACTCAAGATGAAATCACATGATATCTCACCTATCTCAAACACTTGTAGCGATAATTTCTAATCGCAACAACTGCTCAAGCAACCCAATGCCGGTAATAAATCTATTATCAAACGGAGACCCGTTCTAACACCTTCATATACCGCCAATGATGAAGAGAAAACGCAGAAACCCCTAACCATTCGTCGGATCAACAGGTGATGGAACTCCCCCTCTTTGACAGGAAATATAGCAAAAATTTCTAAGCCGATTAGCATCAATATCCTCCCAAATATACCACAACCAGATCTGGAAGTACCCATTCTAGATCCAACGACCTCATCTCATCTACCACAACCACTCTAGCCACATGACGTACCAATACAGCTTAAAGCCACAACCCATGCAAATTCGCACACCAATATGCAACAAGCCAAATGTACTCAAACATAGAAAATTACTCAAGCAAGAGAACCGTCCCGCAAGATCAATGAGTATCACCACAAAGCAATGCCAAAAAATTCTTCACACACCGCAGAACCAAAATGCACACATCCAACACACAAGGATCATATCTCAACATAACTTTACTGCAATGCGCGACCCCATCCAAGTGTTGATCCATATTATATACCTCGCTCTTCCTGGCTCCAAGATCAACAACCACGCGAAACCCGACATCAAGTACTCTAAGTGAATCACCATAACCACGGAGAATCGAACAATACCATGCCACACGAACCCGAAAGAACATAACCAATACGTCTCAATCCTACAATACCCAATTACTTACCTTACTCAAATCCCACTATAAGACCACATTAGGATCACACCATGTGTGCCTAAAACCAACAAATCGTAGCTCCCCGTAGCAGGGAAGAGTAACTCATAAATCATCCCCGAACACATATAAGCCCAACAACCACTAACTGGCATGCCCCTCACAATAGCACTACGGAGCCAATCAATCCGACTCGGTTCAAAACACCTATCCCCACTAGGCCTACTAAGGAATCCCAATTCAATCTGGTCATGCACAATAGACAAATGACCCCCCGAAGGTCCATAATGACTGAATCACAACACCCAATAACCTCTGACTAACCTTGGATACGTCTCTACAGCCTTCAACTATGAAATCATCTACTCATCCGAGTTTCCGGTCTCCAAACCCTCAGAGCATACATATTACATATCCGATCTCAACTCTGTCACCTGTATGTCTAATACTTCTCTGATACACGATAATACCACGAGGGATAACCCTATAATCTGTATGTTCCAAGGACAAATATGAATACCCACAACTAGCCAAACAAGGAGAGTACCGCCACACCAATGAAGTATCCCTAATTCAAAACACAGTGCCCCTTCTGAAACTTATACCTTCATAGAGCCATATCTAAAAGTAACACCATCTATCTGATCATCTGAGATCGTATGTGCTACCTAAGAATTCAGAATTTCCCTTTCAAACCACATCGAAGTCGACCCTAATGAGCAATAACAAATCCACCTAGGTCTCCCGACCCCCAATAGACACCACACATGACCGATACACGCGGTCTGCAACAATAATATCGCCCAAAGGGATGGACACATGAACAGATGTAACTATAGACTCATGGGGCATAACTAGAAAATGGGAAAAATATGATAAAATGATGAAACATATGAATATGAGGAACGGGGATCGAATAAAATTGAAGCATCTCGGTGAAAGACTGAAAAAATACATGTGATCACTTTATCTAAGGCCATAGCATCTGGTCTGGCTGGAAGTGCATAAAATCGGGCACCAGATCGATCTCCGCATCTAGGGCGATCCCTAGCTGCCTGGGTGGGTGGTGAAGTAATTGGGACTGAAGTCAAGGACTGACTCCTCTGATGAGATGGACCTCCCATAAGACGGGGACAAAAACTCTTGATATGACCTGGATCTCCACACTTAAAGAAACCCCTCTCGGCGAATGGCGGTGGGGACCGAAGGGAACCCCTATCACCGGGATAACTGGTGAAAAATCCTGGCATGGAAGAGCCCTGGACTGACGGTGCACTGGATGAACTCTGGACTGGAAGGGCATTGAATGATGAGTGGCCCTGATGAGAACTGCGGGGACCATGCCCCGATGATGCACCACTATAAGCTGGGCGAGCTGGCTGAACATGCCTAAATGAGCGGCCTTCGCTATGCTGAAACTGACCTCTGGAGGGAACACTACCAAAGCTACCAGATCCCCGAGGCCTCTTGGCCTCCCTCTCATCTTGCTCCTGGCGATGAACTGACTCAATCTCTCAGGCAATATCAATAGCCTTCTCAAAAGTAGCACCCAATACCCTCTCTCTGGCCAAAAGAATACGAAGCTGATATGTGAGGCCATCCACGACCTCCTGATCCTCTCTCTCTTTGTGGGGACCAACCAAATAGCATGATGGGCTAGCTCTGAAAATCTCGTCTCATACTTCGTCACAGTTATATCATCCTGACGCAGCTGCTCAAACTGCCTGTGCAGCTCCTCTCTGCGGGACTGTGGTACATACTTCTCTAGGAAGAGAGTGGAAAACTGCTGCCAGGTAAGGGGCGCTGCACCAACAGGCCTACACCTCTCATAAGCCTCCCACCAAGTAAAGAGAGCTCCTGAAAATTGGAAAGTAGTAAATGAGACCCCACTGGTCTCCAATATACCTCCAGTACGAAGAATCCTCTAACACTTGTCTAAGAAACCCTGGGCATCCTCGCCCTCGGCACCACTGAAAGACGGAGGCTGAAGTCTACCAAACCTCTCCTACCTACGCTACTCTTCATCAGACATGACTGGAATCAAATAGTCCTGAGCAGGTGCAACAAGCTGAGCTGGAGATGCCCCCGGTGTCTGAAGTCCCTGAATAACGTGCTCAGGGGTACGAGCGGCGGGAGTCTGAGTGCCTCCCCCGGCCTGAGAAGTAGCTGCTGGAGTAGAAACAGCGACCGCCTGAGCAAGACTGGTGCATGCGATCAAACTATGGGCCAAGGTCTCTTGAAGACCCGGAATAACAATAGGCACTATCGGTGCCTGGGCTGGTCCTGCTGGAACATCTGCGGCTAGGACCTGGTCCGGAATAACATGTAGGTCTATGGGTATTTCCCCGGCTGCACCTCTACCTCTACCACGGCCTCGATCGAAGCCTCGACCCCTCGTAGGTCCAACTAGTGGCTAACCATCCTGTCCGGTAGCACGTGTCCTCACCATCTGTGAGAGAGTGAAACAAAAGAAGTTTGGTTACCAGAATCGACAGATTCGCACGATAAGAATTTAAGAATGTGAGATTTTTCCTAAGGGACCTGCAGCCTCTCGAAGATAAGTACAGACGTCTCCGTACCGATTCGCAAGACTCTACTAAATTTGCTGATGACTCGTGAGACCTATGTAAGCTAAGCTCTGATACCAACTTTTCACGACAAAAAACCAACCCGGTTGTGATGGAGCCTATCGTGGAACTAGGCAAGCCTACACGCCTAACCAATTTGATTTCTATCATAATAATATTTAAATATTAACCTTTTTCATCAGAGAAACCAAAATAAAAGATAAAATCGAACCCAAAATACTGTAAAAATAAATCCCAACATCTGGTGTCACTAAGTCATGACCCATACTACAAATATGCCAAAATACATCAAGACAACATTTGTCTGGGAAATAACTAACAAAATACACAAAGGAAGATATGGAAGGAGAAAAGTGGGTCTGTGATTGCCAAACAGCTACCTCGCTCTCTCCAAAGATGAATCGCAACCAACAATCAACTGGCACTATCGTGCCCTGGGATACCTGAATCTGCACACAAGATGCAGGGGTAACGTGAGTACACCAACTCAGTAAGTAACAAGCCCAAATTGTGGGCTGAGAGTTAGTGACGGACTAAACCTCAACATTTATAACATAATCAATGTACAGAAATTTAGGCATGCTTTCATTTAACTAGACAGCTCAAAGTGATAAGACAAGTACAGTTCCGAACAGTTTAACATATATAACTTAACATATTATACATGTCAATGCATCAACTGTATGAAATGCACAATGTGCTCCCACTATCAAATACTCCTCCACTCAATACTGTATATGGCTCGCCTGGCCCAGGGAAGATCCATCCCAGAACATATACACATCTAACATAAGTCACTCAGTACTGAGGAAGGCCAATCCAGCCCTATGGAGAAGATCCATCTCCAGATAATGATACACCTCGCAACCACCCGGTACTGTATATGGCTCAACGGCCTAGGGAAGATCCATCCCAGAATACGTATACACATCACTGACATCAGTCGCTCAGTACCGAGGAAACAGGCCAATCCAGCCTTTTGGAGAAGATCCATATCCAAATATAACACTTCAGACAAGATCCATGTCAAGGGAAGATCCCTCCCTCAAATATCACTGCGCTCACTGGGGGTGTGTTACAGACTCCGGAGGGACTCCTACAGCCCAAGCGCTATCATAAGCCAGATCCAGGCATAAATCAATATAACATGATACGGCGTGCAAACCAATCCCATAACTGTCACCCAATATCAGGCTCTCGACCTCACTCAGTCATCACTCTCCAGTCTCGCTCACATGGGCTCACAATGCATGAACTAACCCCAAACAATGATATAATGTGCAAGACAACAACTACTGAGACTAAGACATGATGTGATATGCAATAACAGGACTGAGTACATAGTATCAATGAAACATATGAAATAACAACAATAAGCGACCACTCAAGTCTCAACAGTATCGGCGTGAAGCCTTAACATAATATCTAGCATGTTTGCATTAATCACATGGACAATAGTACATATATCAACAAGGAGGAATCACTGACTGAGCCATGGGATGAACCAGGTCACCATTCTCACGGTGCACGCCCTCACGGAAAAGAGATGAACCACACATAATGAATCAGAAATGGGGAAAAACTCTCGGAACGACCGACCGGGTCATTACACTCGGCCTGGACGATGACCCCTTCTCAGAATAGAGGATACTTCCAAAAATCTTTTCTTTCTAAAACTTCTTCTTGTGACTTTTCAAGTATAAATCTTTTAAACATACTCATACTGGAATCCTTAAATGTAAGGTATGTCATAAGAATGAAATAAACATTTCAAAAGTATTTCTAAAGATTCTTGCTTCTTCATGAGATTTTCTTTTTCAACATGAAAATGGCCTATAAGAATTACCCAAAAATCTGAAAATTTGAGCACATATATCAGAATAAATCATCTAAACTTTAACTAAAATAATTTTAAGCTAATAGGTACTCACTCACTCCAATTTAAGCACATATTAACTCTTTTAAGCAATTCATCAAATACCATGTATGCGTGTTTTTGTGAGTTAAACCACATTAATAAAGGGTTATACCAACACACCTCTAAACTCCTTGAGCCAATACGTAGGCCCCAGTCTAATTTATACTCGTCAAACAATTTATTCTACAACAACCAATGCATTTGAATTAATTTCAAAGTTTGACACCTAAACATGGAACTTACTGTTGATATAGAGGAAGAAGGGAATTGATTATTCAATTCTTATACAGAGAAATAAGAGAATTAACTATTAAATCCTTACCTATTAATATTATAGGATAATTGACACTAGGGAATTTTATATACCTGAGTTCAAGAATTAGTAATTTGTAAGGAATCCTAGAATCTTTTCGTGGCCTCCGTGTGTAAGCACTACTGTCTCTGTTTCCCTCTGTTCGTGAGAATGCTTTTTGCGCCTAGAATGCTTTTCTTTTTTCGTTCTCAATCTTTTTTGCGTTCCAACAGCCCTTTATGGGCTTTTAGTCTTGTCCCCCCTATTTTTTTTTTATTTTTTTTTTTGTTTTCACTTAACTAATAATTAATGATACCCACTTTTAATAATTAATAATATTAAAATTATTAATATTATCCTAATTGTATATTTAATTATTTATAAATAGAGAATTAACTCAAAAGTCAATCATAAGAGTTTAAATCCGTAGTAGGAGTATAATTTAAGGGGAAAAAAATAAATTCTATATTTAGCGTGTCTTGAAACTTTTACAAATTTGAGGAGTGTTATAATGTTCCCTCCTTAAAAACATTTGTTCTTGAATGTTGCTAGGCGTTATTCTGAAGCTAACAATCATTCCTTAAGTCCTTGAACTTTTTAAGTTTTCTTAGCACTACTCACTTTCCCAAGGGACTCAAAATTTTATCTAACTCCCTGAATTTTCAAAACTTTCGACAGAGTCTCCCATATAATGAGTCTGTGGACTTGCTCTTTGGCTATATGAACTGAAGTAGGAGTATGACGAGATAACTTATCGAACCTGATGGTATATTCTGACACCGTCATGGGGACCTGACGCAATCGTTCAAACCCTATACGCTACGCATTATGGAGAGTCCGAGAAACAAACTCTTTCAAAAGAATTTATGAGAACCGAGTCAAGTAGTTGGCGTTGCAATGGCTGGTTGCCCTATTCGTAGGCTTACGACAAACACCGACAGCCAATTTCTTCTTTTACTATGTTGACCCAACACTGCTGAGCTACCCCATCTATTAATATACTCTTCGTTATTCTTTTGGGGTAACTCTCATCCCTATTGACACACAATGATCACAAAGTAGAACTCTATACAGATAAATCTTGGCATGAACCATATAGTCTAGAAGCTCGTCAACCACTATACTCCCTCTGGAGCACCCCAAAATCTGCAACCGTGACTTCCATGCTGAGTAGACCTTCTCAAGTCCCAACTTTATCTCTTGCAAAATCTCAGGCCTTATACATTCCAGGCCAAAACCGATATAACACATGACCCCGCAATCTATTCCTTGACAGTGGACTCCCCCACTTGGCACAAAGTCGTAGGTCACAACGTCTGATAATCCACCATGTTAAACTTCACAACTCATATAAATCAACCCCATTGCTTTCAACTATTCCCATGTTCTGCAATACTTCATAGCTATGAATCCTTCTGGAGCCTGACCGGTTCGACATGTACCGACTGAGTTAGAATCTCCGCTTCTAGATCCACTTGAGGCTCTACCATAGGTGCTGATGTTCGAGCTCTGGACTGAGCTTTGCCTCTGCCTCTTCCCCTAATCGTAGCTGTCATTGGGGCTCCATTTCTTGTCCGGTTTTGGATACATTGCGTGTTGTCGAGATTTACGAGGGAACAAGAATAGACGAGTCAATCATCAGTGATAGAATAAATTAGCACGATAGAGTTGAATAGAAGTGAAATTGTTCCTAACTTTATAGCCTCTGAGATATAAGTACAGACGTCTCCGTACCGATCCTTCAGACTCTATTAAGCTTGTTCGTGAATTGTGAGACCTAGGCAACCTAGAGCTCTGATACCAACTTGTCACGACCCAAATTCCCAACCCATGGGATTGTGATGGCGCCTAACACCACACTTTCTAGGCAAGCCAATGTTAGAACTCATTTAATTATTTTCTCTTAAAGTTTACTTATTCATAACAGAACAACTTTAAAATAAACTTAATCTACTACTTTCCAAAAAATAACTTCATGAGTAATAATAAAAATCGAATAACTAAGCCGAACCACGAACTAAATATATATCCATAAAACTACCCAGGGTCTGGTGTAGCAATTCACGAACTACTAAGAATGCTACAAATAATGGGCTGAAAGAATGTATCTCTGTTTTGAATGAAATAAAACAGTGTCTATATAAAGTAAAGAGAAGACTCCAGGAATCTGCGGACGCCAGCAGATCTACCTCGTGTCTCCGTATCGATGATGTCAGCAACTACTATCTCCTAACTCTGGCCGGTACCTGGATCTGCACAAGAAGTGCAGAGTGTAGTCTCAGTACAACCGACCCCATGTACTGAGTAAGTGTCGAGCCTAACCTCGACGAAGTAGTGACGAGGCTACGACGGGGCATTAACAATATAACCTGTGAACAATATATAATAAAGCAAGAAGAAAATTCTAAACTAAACAAGACAATAATATGTATCAATGAATAAAATAACCCAGCCACCTTTTCCAGGTCTCAGCTATTAACCAATTCTCACATAAGTTTCCAAATTTCCAAATTCCACTTTGAAACAACCGTAAGTACATAATATGATAAACAGTAAAGTAAAACAGTAAGTCATCTCTTTATTAGTTTCACAAATCAGATTCCAAGCCTTTCACAATACTTAAATCTCAATTATCATAAACAGGAAACTGTACAATTCAGAAACTTCAGCAATTATCACTACACAGCGAAACCAGCCGAAATGTATAATGTAACACTAACAACCAGCTCAACCATATGTACCACAATGTGACTAAGGAACAAGTAACACTTTCAAAATACTTGAAACAATATTTAACAACAAGTTGACGAACCAAGTAGACATGAAGGGATCAATGATCATAAAACAACTAAGCCAGGGATCAATTAAATTGGAAACAGGGAAGGGATCATGTTTAACAAGCAATTTGGTGGTGCATAGATATTCGTCACCTCACCTATACACCACAAACATGAAAATTCACATAGAATTTAATTTGGGGATTCCTATTCCCTCAAGTCAAGGTTAAACCAAGCACTTACCTCAATTTCACAAGCAAATCACTGCTCTAGCACAACTTATTCTTTAGAATTTGCCTCTAACCCGCTCGAATCTAATCACAATTGGTTCAATATCATCAATTATTGCTTAAAGGAATCAACTTTAATGAAACACTATGGTTTTCCTATGTTTTCTTATCAAAATACAAAAATCGACCCCTGGCCCGCTTGGTCAAAACTCGAGGTTCGGACCAAAACTCATTTATCCAATCTCCTCTGAGCCCGGATATACAATTGGTTTTGGAATCCGACCTCAATTCGAGGTCTAAATCCCCAAATTTTAGAATTCCTAAGTCCTACCAAAAAATCCAAATTTTTACCATGAAAACTCTAGATTTTTGGTTGAAATCTTGTTAAGGAATGAAAAGAATTAGTTAGAGATCACTTACCAATGATTTGGAGAAGTTTGGGTCTTTGAAAAAATCGCCTATGGAGGTTTAGGGTTTGAGAGGATTGAAAAAGAAGTGAAAAACTCGTCTAAAATCTGATTTAACTGGGTGTGGATCTCGCATTTGCGAACTCTTCGAATTTGGGCAGTCATCGCAAATGCGATGAATTTGTCGCATTTGCGACATATCGAGGTCTCGAATTTGCGACCAGAAATATCGTATTTGCGAGATCTGGGGCTGGCCCAGGACTTCGCAAATGCGAGATCAGATGTCTGCCACACCAGATATCAGCTGTGATGAAATTTTTCTAAGTCTAAACACTCTGTAGCCTACCCGAAATTCCCCTGAGCCCTCGGGGATCCAAACCGAACATGCACGCTCTAAAAACATCATACGGACTTGCTCGTGCGATCAAATCATCAAAATAACATCAAAAATTACAAATTTAACCTCAAAACTCAAGATTTCCTCAAGAACACTCAAACTTCTAACTTTTTAACCAGACGTCTGAATCATGTCAAACCAACTCTGATTCTCATCAAATTTCAAAGATAGGACTTAAATATCATAACAAACTTCTTCCGGGCTCCGGAACCAAAATACAGGGCCGATACTAACAATTTCACATATTATTTAATTTCTTTATTTCTTGTAATAACCAGTAAAACAATTTTCATCAAAAATTGTTTTCTAAGGCTAGGGACCTCAGAATTCAATTTCGGGCATACGCCTAAGTCCCATATTTTACTGCGGACCTCTTGGGATCATCGAAACACAGATCCGGGTCCGTTTATTCAAAATATAGACCAAAGTCAACTAAAACCAAATTTTAACTCTAGAAATTACTATTTCTCATATTTTTACATAAAAGCTTTCCGGTTTCACACCCGGATTGCGCATGCAAATCGAGGTAATTAAAATTAGTCTTTTTATATCTAATAAGCCTAGAATGGAGTCTAAATTCGTAAAAGGACCCTTTGGGTCATCATAGCCCTAGTCCAATTTATACCTGTCAAACAAGTGATTCTACAACAACCAGTGCATTTGAATTAATTTTAAAGTTTCACACCTAAACATGGAACTTACTGTTGATACAGAGGAAGAAAGGAATTAATTATTCAATTGTTATACAGAGGAAGAAGTGAATTAACTATTCAATTCTTACCTATTAATAGTGTAGTATAACTGACAATAGGGAATTTTATATACCTGAGTTCGAGAATTAGTGATTTGTAAGGAACCTTAAAATCTTTTTGTGGCCTCCGTGTGTAAGCAGTGCTGCCTCTGTTTCCCTCTGTTCTTGAGAATGCTTTTTGCGCCTAGAATGTTTTTTTGTTTTCGTTCTCAATACTTTTTGCGGTCCAGCAGCCCTTTATGGGCTTTTAGTCTTGTCCCCTTATTTTTGTTTTATTGGTATTTTCTTGTTTTTTTTCACTTAACTAATAATTCGTGATACCCACTTTTAATAATTACTAATATTAAAATTATTAATATTCTCCTAATTGTATATTTAATTATTTATAAATAGAGAAGTCACTCAAAAGTCAATCATAAGGGTTTAAATCCGTAATAGGATTATAATTTAAGAAAAAAAAAATCTATATTTAGCGTGTCTTGAAACTTTTATAGATTTGAGGAGTGTTACAATCTATGTAACATCCCAGACTTTAGACAGAGTCCCATATTGGCAAAACACAATAGGGATGTTGGGTATATAAGTTAACATATGTAACATCTCACACTTTAGACAGAGTCCCACATCAGCTAAACACAAGAGGAATTCTGGGTATATAGACCCTAGTGACGCGTTTTAAACTCGTGAGGGTACAGGCCCAGAGCGGACAATATCAATAGCAAGCTGGGCTGTTACAGATGGTATCAGATCCACTCTTGTGTCAGCCTTGCCGATGGTGGGTCAAAGTTTAACTGAGTTTAGGAAAATCTCAGTTAGGCAGGGCAAACCTCAGTGCTGAGTCTAGGCGAATCCCATGCGGTGGGTCAAACCTCAGCGAGGACGCTGAGTCCATAAGAGGTGGTGTATGTAACACCCCACACTTTAGACAGAGTCTCACATGGGGAAAACATAAGAGGAATTCTGGGTATATAAGTTAACAAGCCTTAGACCCTAGTGACGCATTTCAAACCAGTGAGGGTCCAGGCCTAGAGCGGACAATATCACTAGCAGGCTGAGTTGTTACATAGCAGGACCTTTGGAGTTTGTTTTGATGGGATCCCAGTTGGCACAGTCGACTTGATGATTTATATATCTTTACAATATTTTTATACAAAGAATAAAATATAAGGAGATAAAGGGTCTCCTTGGTGAATACCTATAGTAGGCTTAAAGTAGTTGGTGTTAGTGCCATTGACAAGAATGGCGATGTTACTAGTGGTTATACAATTCATAATTAAGGAGGTAGTTTTCGAAGGAAATTTGAAGTATATAAGGGTTCTATAAATAAAAGACCACTCAAGACAGTCGAAGGCCTTTTCTAGGTCTAATTTACTAATCATGTTTGCTTTGGAACCTTTTATTTTATTGAATTTGTTGATGATTTATTGAATAATAATACTATTTTCGCAAGCCCTTCTATTTTTAATAAAACTATCTTGGAAAGTGTTGATGATCTTAGTAAGGAAGGGATTGATTCGGTTAGCAATAAATTTTGTAACGACTTTATAGATGGTATTGCAAAGTCCAATAGGTCAAAAAATTTTAAGGAGTTGCGTTAAGGATCTTTGGAATTAGTAAAATGAAGGTATTGTTAAGAGGTTCTGGGATATTTTGTGTGTCAAAAATATTTCTTACATAAGTAATGATGGAGTTTCCAACTACGGGCCGATACTTTTGGTAAAAGAATGGGTGAATATCATCCGGTCCTGGGGCCTTCATAGGTTTGAAAGAGAAGATGCATTCGAGATTTCTTGGTTTGTGGCAGGATTGTCAAGCAAGCATAAGTCTACTGCATCAAAAGATTTACGGGATTGAAGAATTTCTGACCAATTTGACTTTATATGTGAGGTGGTAAAGATATTTTTGAAATACCGAATAGTATGGCTAGAAATTTCAGCAGGATCATCAATCCAATTCCTCGCCTCATCTTTAAAATGAGAAATTTTATTAGTTCTTCTACGATTTAAGGTCGATATGTGAAAACATTTTGTGTTAGCATAACCATTATTAAGCCAATTGACCCTCGACCTGAGTTTCCTAAAATCATCTTCCAACTTAAGAATCTCATTGTAATCATTAATGAGCTGATTTTCAAGGTTTAGGAGGAAGTCACTAGACGAGTAATTTGGAGAATTTCGGATACCATTAATTCTAGAAAGTAGGTTTCTCTTTTTTGGAATATGTTACAAAATACCTCTTTATTCCATCAGGAGGCTTCCATCTTAAAGAAAAGTAAGGCAACTTCAAAGGGTCTATTATTCCAACAGTTTTTGACTAGGTTTACGAATTGAGGGTGAGAGCACCACATGGTTTCGAGACGGAAAGGTCTAGTACTTGGGGGGTTGAATTTTGGATTAAGCCTAATGAGAAGATGGTTGAGGTCACTGTAGCTCCTGGTTAAGTGATCTACAATGACATTTGGGTATTGTTTTATCCAACCAGCATTCACAAAACATCTATCTAACCGTTCCATAATAAGCCAGTTACTCCTTTTCATATAATTTGTCCAGGTATATTTGGGGCCTTTAAACCCAAGATAAAAAAATCGCAATTATTAAAAAAATTTCAAAGCTTGGTGGTTCTATTAAAATTTACCGGTCGATCCCCCCCCCCCCCCCCCACTTGTCTTCTATTGAGAGAACGTAATTAAAATCACCGCTAACAAGCCAAGGACCTTTGTAATTGCTACAGATATTATTAAGATTATGCCAAATTAAATTACGATTTATAATATCGGTACTAGCATAAAAAGGACTTTGATTTGGAAGTATCTTAATCATAGCATGCAATTCCTGGTCATCCCTAACAACTTCATCGACAGTAACAATGTTATGCATCCACATAATTACAATTCTTCCAGAACGACTGTCAGCTAGGACCTCGACCATTTCAGAGAAATTGAACTCATGTTGTATGGCAACATGGTCTTGCATGCGGGTTTCTGGAAGAGCAACCAAACAGGTCCTATGGGTATTAATAATGTCCCTAAAATTCCTACGTAAGTTGGCATTGTTAGCCCCCTCACATTCCAAACTATGAAGTTAATTGGACGATTCATTTAGAGAGGTTGCATGACATGTTGTCCCTAGTTCTCCTCCAAATGTAAAGGTGAGACGTCCCTCAAATATGGGTTGAGCACCACTACATATATTCCTGCTGCTAGATTTAGAAGTGGCCTGATGTCCATTGAGCATTTGAACAATGATGATGGGCAGTTGATGATAGATTTATTCTCTTACCTCTCCTTGTATAGAAATATTGCTATTTCTATGAGACTTTTGAATTCTATTCAAGATTCCCTTAGTGGCCTGGCTGCAGGATCCCCCTCCCCTAGTAAGTGGTTTCCCATGTTTGGTATGTTGGGAGGTGGATGAACCTCCATTGGAGCTGGATTCTCCTGGTTTTGTGGTGGCATAGGGTTGTTCATCTATTGGTTTTGGTCGACTTCTTGCCAAGCTAGAAATACTGGATTCACTAGATTTTGTGGTGGAAAAAGGGTAGGTTTTGGAGAAGTTGCTGCCCGTAGGTCGATTTCTAGATTGAAGGATACAACATGACCCAAGATCCCCCTTTCTAGCCATGATTGTGGTTGATGGTTCAGAGAGAGGGGGTGGTTGAGTAGATGAGGGGGTTGTTGTGTGGAGGAAGAGGAGGAAGGTTGTCCATGTGAGTGGGGTTCAGGCGTGGAGTTTGGAGAGGGAGTCTTTGAAGATGAGTTCTTCTATGAAGGTGGAGTGAGACGCATGGCATTGTCAGTTAGTAGAGATTTTATATTGCCACTGGATTTAAAGGGTACTTGAGTGTTAGTAGATTGGAATATAGATATGGAGGATTTGCTATCTATTTTCATGGATTTTGAGGGGATTTGCGTTTTGTATTTATATTCGAGGGAGATAGAGTTATTGATTGCCATTTGTTGGGATGAGGAAAGGAAGGGATGCATGGCTGTATTAGCCAGTTGTTACCTTTCCAAACAGTGGTTTGTAGGAGTTTTGGAAGCCTTATTTAGGTTAGACTTAGACATGTGGCATTCTATATTATTTGATGAAATGCCAGTCGCCACGTGGGTGTTATTATTCTCCATGCAAACCGGGCTTTGCATAGTTAATATCGAAAGAAAAAGTTGGTTGTTTTGGGTTATACCATGGTTTGGAGTGCTTAAAGGATGTGTCAGAGGTCTATGATCTGAAGTGTCTAGGATATCAAATTTATTTCCTAGGTTTATCTTATAAGCAGATTTAGAAATTGAGTTAGAATAGTTTGCTAATGGGGTTTTTTCTTTATTGATGAGCTTCTTGGTGTTAATGTATCTACCATTGGCGTATTCAATGATTTTAGCTTTTATACCATAGTCATCCTTATTGACAACATTCTTTGAGGAAGTCTGGATTTGAGATTTTTCTTTGACATATTGTCCTCTGCGTTTGGTGAAGGAGACTATCTTCCATTGGTCATCCTCTAAGTGACTTAAAGGATTTTCTTGAGTTTCATGAGAAAGAGTATTTGAAATAAAGGACTTGCTAAAATAACCATAATTTGACTGGATATGACCCAATCTGCCACACCTTTTACAAATAAAGTTTTCTCCCTTATAGTGAATAGGTTTCCTATGAGAGTCTATATAGACAAAAGGTCGAACAGGATGTTCTAGTGGTATTTCTACACACAATCTATCATAGCGTCCTCTTAGAGTTGCGGAGGTACAAGCATCAATTCTTAAAACCTTACCAATTTTGGTGAGGATATTTCCATCATAAAATTCTATAGGAAGTTGGGGTAGTCTAACCCAAATAAAAGAGATAGTTAATTTTTCATTTGAAGCAAGAAATTAGGTTCCCATTTTTTTATTGACAGATAGTGACCAGTAATAAACCACGAACCTTGATGAAGAGCTTTGGCCATATTAGCTTCTTTAGAAAATTTAACAATATAGAAATCTTCTCCTAAGTCGATGAGAGAAAATTGCTCCGTGGGTTTCTAAAGATCTTGAATCTTCTTCTTGAGATATTGATGAAGGATACACTTACCAAATAGTTTGATTATCACCGAGAATTTCCAAGGTTCGTATATGTGTTGCCTATCATCGGATGAGAGAATGATAGTGTGGTACTTTATTGTTGCATCTTCTTGTAAAGAGGCCTCATGCATGACTCCAGTGTAATAATGTGTTCTTGGAAATGAGGAAACGTGCTCTTCATGACTGAAGCTCACTAGGTGAGAGGACAAGAGTTTTTCTTTGAATGTAGGCAAACCTTCAACTGCTACTATTTTAGAATAAATTGTTGGATCTGGTGGTTTTGGGGGTACTGTAATATCCATTGAGGAATGATCTAGGAAGTATTAGGACATGAGGTAAGTTGTGTGGATGTTGGAGATAAAACTAGAGAGAAGTGAGACTTCTCTCTCTATGTTCGCTAAGCCTTAAAAAACTTCCCCAATCATTTTTTCTTATTTCTTATTATTCTCATTTTTTTTGTTGTTATTTCGTTTTTTTTTCTTTTTGTTTTGGTCACGGCGGCATAAAATAGAGGTCGTCGAACTTTCACGAACTCCATTTTTCCCGGCGATTTTTTTTTTCAGGCGACAGATTTTTTTCGGTCACATTTTTTGATTTTTATCTCGAGTGTAGGAGGAAGACAAAAGAAAGAAAAATGAATATAAACTGAAAATGGTGGTCGGAATTTGAAAGAATCCATTTTTTTGGTGTAAATTTATTTTTTGATGACGGATAAAAAAACAGTGAGCTCCTCGAAAACTTTTTGGAAATCAACAATCAACAATCAAATTCTTCTTCCTCATTCTCTTCAAAATTCTGGTTCAACAAATAAAACTTAAAAAATAAAATCTCCACTCGATCTCGCCGAAGAATATGGAGAATGCCGGAGCTAATTCCGTCCAAGTTTATAAGAAAAGAAACTGGAGGAAAGAAAATGAAAAGAGAAAGAAAATGGAAAAATGTACAAGTACCCCCCTGACCTATATCTGGATTTCTAACTGCACACTCTACCTTTGCGGGGTTTTTATTACCCCCCCCCAAACTATTTTAAAATAGAAATATTTGCATCATTAAAGCTGACGTGGCAGAGCGTGTGTATTTTGCTCTCCTTGGGAGATGGAGAAGCAAGAAAAAATGATATTCAGATTTTTCTTTTTTGCTTTTTTACCATTTTTTCTTACTTTTTTCCTTTTCCTTTTCTTTGTCTTTTTCTTTTACTTCTTTTTTATTTCTTCTCTAATTACAGAGGATATTCATTCATCGGCGACTTTGTCTAACCGTTTTTCTTCCATTTATTTTGTTTTTCTATTTCCTCTTTCTATGTTTTTCACACACAAATTGAACTCTCAAAAAAATCTATTCACAAGCAAAGTAAATTAAACTCAGATTTGGGGGGGAAAATTCATCATCGAAATGTTTATTCAATCTGTATTTCTGTAAAACCAATAGAGTATTAAACTTTCTGAAATAAAAACTAGAAACAGAAAGTTAGTAGAACAAAATGAACGAAATAAATTTTGAAAAATAGTGTAGGAATAAATCGAGCCCACTGAATGCGCAGTTTATCCTTAAGAAAATTATTCCCCTCAAGTACCCGAGGTGCTGGAATATTATCTTCCCAAGATGGAACGATTTAACTCACCAGCGTATTAGTACCAAAAACTCTAGTGAACGTCGAACCACTCAATGGTCGTAAAACACACTGGAATATATTGTGCAGAAGAAGAAGAAGAAAAAGAAGAAGAAAAAGAAGAAGATGAGAAAATTTAGTAAGTAAAAATTCTGGGATTCAAGGCATATTTATAGACCATTTTGCACTGATTTTGAAGCAGTCATAGCTGTTAGAACAGGTGGGAATATTGCGTGAAAACTAAAAAACGGATTTGAAATAATCCGAGAAAAAAATGGACTGGACCGAGTCGCGGGTCATAGGTTATTCCGAATTGAATTTTCATTAATTATTAAATTAATTAATTAAATAATTTGAAAGGAATTTTTTTCAAAAGATTAATCAATCAATCTTTGACCAAATCCAAATCCAAAGTCGAAGCCGAAGCCGAAGCAAAGCCGAGCTAGCGACGACGACGACGGCGCAAGGCTTGCCTTCTTCTCAACTCTTTAAGAGCTAGAAGAAGAGCAATTGAATATATACTCATTAAAAGTCTTTTCTTCCTCCAATATGGGACAATGTCCCTTTGGCAAGGAGGGAAACTCAAATATTTCATTTTCCCTCTATTTCCCATTCACCCTCTTTAAGTTACACATAGCTTAAAACTAAGCTCTACCAAGCTTAAAAGCCAAAAATCCCCCCACATGAATGGGGATTGGCTATAAAATAAAGGAATGCACGGGCGCATGTGTGTTTTACATGCAAGAATTAATTGCATCTGGATAAGTAGGTTTCCCTTTGAACTTTCCATAGGGAACTTATATCGGATATACTCGGTCAATTGGTAGATTTGATATCTTTGAACCATCGAGCTTTGTTGTATACCTAGACAACATAAGTCACACAATCAATCCTTAACCATCTATGGTTCTCATGGTTGTGTTCGTTACAGCCATGAACACCGCCTGATGGATTTCAAGAAAGCTATTTTAACATCCATTTGATGGATTTCAAGACCATACACGGCCGCTAATGCCACTAACACCCTAATAGATGTTATCCTTGTTACTGGCGAGTAAGTGTCAAAGTAATCAAGGCCTTCCTTTTGTCTATAACCTTTGACAACAAATCTTGACTTATATTTGTCAATAGTGCCATCGGCTTTCATTTTCTGTTTAAAGATCCATTTCGAACCTAAAGGCTTATTTCCCGGAGGAAGATCAACCAATTCCTATATATGGTTATCCAAAATTGATTGAATTTCACTATTGACTGTCTCTTTCCAAAATGCTGAATCAGAAGACGGCATAGCAGCTTTAAAAGTTTGAGGTTCATTTTCAAGCAAGAATGTCACAAAATCTGGTCCAAAGGAAGTAGATGTTCTTTGACGTTTGCTACGCCTTGGATCTTCTACACTTGGAGTATTTTCCTTTGGTTCTTCCCGAGGTCGTTTAGGTCTTTCACCTAACGACTCGCATCCCGTTTTATATGGATAGATGCTTTCAAAGATTTCATCATTATCAGATTCCATTGTCGTATTAACATAAATCTCGGGATTATTGGATTTATGTACCAAAAACCGACATGATTTACTGTTTGTAGCATATCCAATAAACGCACAATCTACTATTTTTGGTCCGATTTTAACCTTTTTAGGTAAATGAACTTGTACCTTTGCTAGATACCCCCACACTTTAAAATATTTCAAGTTGGGTTTTCTTCCTTTTCATTTTTCATAGGGAATAGATTGCTTTTTGTTGTGGTGTACTCTGTTGAGTACTCGGTTAGCTGTAACGATAGCTTCCCCCAACAAACTCTGCGGTAATCCGGAACTTATTAATAAAGAATTCATCATTTCCTTTAATGTCCGATTTTTCCTTTCCGCAATTCCGTTGGATTGAGGTGTGTACGGTGCAGTAGTTTGATGGATAATTCCATATTCCGAACATATTTCTGCAAACGGAGATTCATATTCTCCACCTCTATACTTCTAATCATTTTGATCTTTTTATTCAATTGATTCTCCACTTCATTCTTCTATTGCTTAAATACTTCAATTTCTTCATCCTTACTATTAAGCAAATAAACATAACAATATCGAGTGCAATCGTCAATAAAAGTAATAAAATACTTTTTCCCACCTCGAGATGGTGTCGACTTCATATCGCAAATGTCAGTATGAATTAAGTCTAAAGGATTTGAATTCCTTTCAACAGACTTATAAGGATGTTTTACAAACTTAGATTCAACACATATTTGACATTTCGATTTATTACACTCGAATTTAGGCAATACTTCTAAATTAATTAATTTCCGCAAGGTTTTATAATTGACATGTCCTAAACGAATATGCCATAAATCATTTGACTCCAATAAATAAGAAGAAGCTGAAATTTTATTCATACTGTCAACAACCATTACATTGAGTTTGAAAAGGCCCTCCGTGAGATAGCCTTTTCCAACATACATTTCGTTCTTGCTTACAACAACTTTATCAGAAACAAATACACATTTGAATCCATTCTTCACAAGTAAAGAAGTAGATATTAATTCTTCCTAATAGTACGAACATGAAGAACGTTGTTGAGCGTTAACACCTTGTCGGAAGTCATCTTCAGGAATATCTTCACATAACCTTCAATCTTGGTTGTAGCATTATTTACCATGGAAATCTCTTCTTCGGGACCAGCAGTAGAGTAAGTCGCAAATGCTTCTATGACAGAACAAACATGTCGAGTGGCTCCAGAGTCAATCCACCACTCATTCGGATTTCCAACTAGGTTGTATTCCGAAAGCATTGCACAAAGATCCTCAATGTCATCATTCTTCTCCACATGTTGGCTTGTACCTTCTTCTTATTCTTTTTCGGGAGACGACAATCAGGGCTTTTGTGACCAACTCTTCCATAATTGTAGCAGTTGCCCTTGAATTTCTTTTTGTTATGCTCCTTAGTCTGTCCACAAGACCTCTTCCTCTTCTTACTTTTTGGAGCAGTCTCATCAACGATATTAGCTCCCATGATCGTTGAATTTTCACGAGACTTCTTCTCGGCTGTCTTGTTTTCTTCCTCAATCTTGAGACGTATCACAAGATCTTCCAACTTCATTTCTTTGTGCTTGTGCTTAAGATAAATTCTTGAAATCTCTCCACAAAGGAGGCAATATTTCAATTATTTCAGCCACTTGAAATGCTTCACGACCATACCTTCAGCAATGAGGTCGTGAAAAATAAGTTGAAGTTCCTGAACTTGGGTTCCCACAGTTTGATGTCTATCATTCTATAGTCTAGAAACTTGGTAACCACGAACTTTTTTAAGCATGCATCTTCCGTCTTGTACTTCTTCTCAATTGCATCCCATAATTCTTTCGAAGCATTCATCGCACTGTACACATTGTACAAATCATCCTCTAAAGCGCTTAAGATATAGCCTTTGCAAAGAAAATCTGCCTGCTTCCACGCCTCAACAATCATGAATTTCTCGTTGTCCGCCATGTCTGCAGCAGGCACTGGAGGTTCTTCACTAGTGAATTTTTGCATACCAAGTGTGGTAAGCTAGAAGAACACCCTTTGTTGCCATCCTTTGAAGTTGGCTCCAGAAAATTTCTCTGGTTTCTCTGCCGGTGGAACAGTAGTTCGACTTGACGAGGCTATCGCCGTTGTCGCAACAGTTGCAGAAGAATTTCCGTTGTCAATTGCCATTTCTCACTGTCAACAACAGAAGAGTTCAACTAATGGCAAAACCAGAACAGTAAACAATACTGTAATTAAAAATAAACAGTACGTATAATAAATAAAAACCGAAGTTTTTAAATATTGTTTCACAGAAAACGATGAAGTTTTTATGTTCTTCAAATCGTCTTCTTTCAATATTCTGATGAAGTTTTTATATCTTCAAATCAGAATAGTAAAATTCAGAAGGAGTAGAAAACCACACAGGTTTTAATCTCAACAAACAGAATACATAATAAAATAATTTCCTTAAGATTGTTTATTCAATCTGTATTTCTGTAAAACCAATAAAGCATTAAACTTTCTGAAATAAAAATCAGAAACAGAAAGTTAGTAGAACAAAATGAACGAAATAAATTCTGAAAAATAGTGTAGGAATAAATTGAGCCCACCGAATGCACAGTGTGTCCTTAAGAAAATTATTCCCTCAAGTACCCAAGGTGTTGGAATATTATCCTCCAAAAAATAAAGTATGTAGTTGAAAATCCGAGTATAAGTCAGGGGTTACTCATACATTTTCCCTCGAATAACCTAAACAAGCTAAGATAGAAAATCTCTAGGCTTCCCTTCTCTATCTCTACCAGTAAGTTAATAAAAGAAGGCCATCACTAGGGCGTCTAATTAGAACCCAAGAGTGCTGGGCTCAATCCAAGTTGGAAATGTAATAGTACTGTACGTCCATAATTGCTCAAAGTCATTGGCCCAAAAAAGAGATACTACGTGCTTAATTTGCACTTCGATCTTTTTTAATTTTATAAATTTTCTAGTTTCAATTTCTTAAAAGCGTAGAATGAAATACTTATTATATATCTGCTGCGACGTGAATGCATCTCTGCATCAGATAAAGTGTCCAATCGAATGTCAACCATATATTATACGAGTAACTTGATTTAATAGTTTCTGCCTACCTAGCGTGACCCCAAAGCACGTACGCCAATTCTTTATCCTATTTCTTAATTAGTTTCTAACTCCTCTCGTTTTCTTTGTTTTTACTCCTATCTTTTAATCTTAAAATACTCGTCAAGAAAATAAATTTAAAATATTGCCACGCAATTCTAAACGTGCTATATATCACGCGCCAGAGCCCAGAATGTGGGGATTATTTAACTTTGTGATCACTTTTATGCAATGAAAGCTTAATTCGGTATGGAATTTAACCATTTAAGTTAACTTCGTATATTAAATATATACACTGGTTGCTCCAATAAAAAGTTATATTCATGCGTGAAGACATCATATTTTATTGTCTATATATAACTTGGTAATGGATCTGAATTTTCATTTAATTCATGAGAAAAATACTAATTGTAATAGTGAACTAAAAGTTTTGAAACTTTTAGAAAAGTAAAATAAACAATGTATCACATAAAATTGTGCTAATGGTAAACATATTTAAGCTATTTTCTTAAAATTATATAGTGCAATCAGTAAAGGAAAAGAAAAGAAGGACAATAAAATTGAATCATGAGCTAAAACGTCATAACCTTTTACTAACAGCTTGTTTGGATGGTTGTTACGTATCGTTTTATATTGTATCGTATCGTACTGTATTATATTATACTGTATCATTTGATAAATACAATGTTTGAATAGATTGTGTTGTTTGCCGTGGTTGTATGGGTCAAACCCTGACCGGGTTTAGCGAATGCGAATGAACGAGTTATGGCCGAGGTCGAGCAAGGATCAATAGCGAGGAGTCGCTAAGCGAGATATCAAGACCGAGGTCGAGTAGAGAAGCATAGTAGTAATGGCTAGGATAGTCTTAGAATTACCAAAAGAAATATTCAACTGAATATTCCCCAGATTGTACTTTTTAGGGTTTCCTAGGAATATCCCTTATAAATAGTAAGAGATAGGGAACAAAAAGGGGATTCACTTTCTGAGAAGAACACTTGTAAGAAGTTGACTCTTGGAGGATAATACAAAAGGCGTGCCTTGCTACTGTCATTGATTTTGTTATTTATTCTACCTTTCCATTCACATGATCCAAGAACACTTTGTCCATTCTCATATTCTATTATCACATGTTGTTTTCAGAAGAAGGAATCATCTACATCATTCAATATTTGGGTGAATCGTTCCTCCTATTTATATTTTTATTGTCATTTATCATATTTCTTGCTTATCATCATCCCCTCATTCATTTACAATCATTGAGTATCCCCTAGGTATTTAATAGCCTTGAATGCAATTTCACATTATTTCCATCTATCAATCTCGGATCTAGGATTTATTATATTTGACTAGGATTTGCCCATTATCACCTTATTTAATTGGTTTAACAAAAAGCTTAATACTTTTTGATCAAACAATTTGGCGCCGTCTGTGGGAATTTCTAGTTAAACCTTTAGTTTCTTCTAGATATAGAAAAAATGACACAGCTTTATTTTTCCCGCTCGCACGACCTAAAATGGCAGAAAATGGAGAAGAAATATTGAAGGCAGTAGCATGCCTCACCACTAACCACCTAAGCACCATCAACGAGGTTAACGGAAACGACGAGGAGAATGTGACGCAGGACGGAATGCTCCCACCCGATAAAAAGAAGCTTAGAAGCTTCGAATGCAGGCGGCTAGGTACAACATCGTCAGTAACGACTTGTACAAAAGAATGTCCGGCGGTCCCATACAAAAATGCCTAGGACCAAACCAAACGCGGTGCGTCCTCGAAGAATTACACGAAGGCCACTGCGGAGCCATACCGGCAATCGAGCTCTCGTCAGATGCCTCATACGAGTAGGCTACTACTGGACACAATGTAAAAGGAGGCCGTTGACTTCGTCAGAAGGTGCGAGCAATGCCAAAAATATGAGGTAATGGACATCGTCGGACCCCTCCCAACTGGACGAGGTAATGTACGATTTCTTTTAGTATTGACTGACTATTTTTCCAAGTGGGTAGAAGCAGGTGCATTCGCCCAAATATGCAAGCAGGAAGTTATCACATTCATATGGAGAAACATCATATGCCTCTTCGGCATCCCCAAAGAAATTGGTTGCGACAACGGACCCCATTTCACTAGGAAAAAGACCGTTGAGTTCTTCGAAAAATGGCACATCAAGAGAATACTCTCCACACCATATCATCCCGCAGACAACAGTCAAGCGGAGTCCTCCAACAAAAAAATATTGAACATCATGTAAAAGAGCTTGAGAACGCCAAGGGACTGTGGCCAGAATTACTACCGGAAGTGCTATGGGCATACCGCACCACGTCGAAAACAAGCACAGTCGGGGACTATGTACTCAAAGGCAAAACACAAGCGAGCAAAGACCCACGAGAAGGAAAACTGGGAATCAATTGGGACGACCCGTACAAAATCACGGCGGCAGTAAGAAAAGGGTCGTTCCAGCTAGAAATAATGGAGGGAAAACTACTGCCAAACAATTGGAACATTGCCCACCTCAAATACTTCAACTTCTAAAGATAGATGTCCCCCAAGTCGTACTTTTTTTCCCTCACCCGAGTTTTGTCCCAATTGGGTTTTCTCGGGGAGGTTTTTAACGAGGCGACGAAGAGGGCGTCTCGAAGTTTAAGTGTCAAGTTCATCGCTCGAACTCTCAACTACTTCTCCAGGTCGACCGATGAAGGGACTAGATAGACTGGGACTTCTCGAATGTATGTACGAACTGACAGAAACATGTAAACCTCTCCAATGAATGTATAAACAAAGTAATCACATCTAGTTCCGAGGTTGGCCTAACCTAACTTGATGACACGATTATTATGCAAGCATATGATGTTCCTACATGCCTCTATCAAGTTTACACATTACGCTAACGCAGGAAATGAAAATTCGACCTCGTTCGAATCGACTTACATTCGACCTTGTTCGAATTTTTTTTCAAGTCTACATTCGACCTCGTTCGAATCGACTTGCATTCGACCTCTTTCGAATAGACTTACATTTGACCTCGTTCGAATTATTTTTCAAGTCTACATCGACCTCGCTCGAATCGATTTACATTCGACATTGTTCGAATTATTTTTCAAGTCTACATTCGACCTCGTTCGAATCGACTTATATTCGACCTCGATCGAATTAATTTTCAAGTCTACATTCGACCTCGTTTGAATTATCTTTCAAGTCTACATTCGACCTCACTCGAATCGACTTACACTCAACCTCGCTCAAATCTACTTACATTCGACCTTGCTCGAATCGACTTGCGTTCGACCTCGATCGAATTAATTTTTAAGTCTACATTCGACCTTCCTCAAATTAATATATAGGTTGACATCCAACTTTGGTCGAATCAACTTATGATTCGACTTCGTTCGAGTAAAATTACAAATCAACATTCAAACCTCGAACTAGCTCAAACTATGGTCGATCTAGGTGAAATCACGACCAAGAAAAATATTCAAAAATAAAATAAGAAGTTCAAGAATGGGAAACAAAAGTATTATCATTCCAAAAAGTCATCATTACAGGAGCCAAGCAAGTGCCCGCAAAACAAAGAGAAAAGAACAAAAACTAAGTACAAAGGCATCATGCTGCATCATCTCCGCCTGCGCCATCGCCACATTCACCGTCTGGGCCAGCAGCACCATCCCCACTATTGTATTGGTAAAAAAAGAGTTTCACACGTAAACCAGCTTTTGACAACTCAGCTAGTCACGTAGACACAGGAAAACGCGACAGCTGGACGTGACTCCTTGAAGAGATACGGTACAAAGAGGCATGGTTCAGTAAACCCACGAACTTACCAGCCACGGGAAACTCAACTTGATCAAAAAGGGAGAGAGGCACAGTCAGAATGAATCTAGACAAAGCTACGAGCAGATTCAAGGATCCACAATTGATTACTCGAACGTTATGTAACTGAACCCCAATTATTGTTATCCTTTGTAACACCTCATTAATGTCATAATTAGTCATTAATGAGTAACCATATCAAGAACCGTACGTTATAAGAATCTCCTATATAAGGAAGGGGAATACAGCTTGTAAAAGCATCTGATTCTTGAATACAATCAACATCGATCTTTTATTTCTGCAATATTATTTATAATTCATTTTTCCCATTATCTTGATTATCAGTAACCCGTATTCATATTAAAAATAAGCTTTAGTCAAAGGGTGTAATTCTTTGGTTAAACAAATTGGTTCCGTTACCAGGACTATGATAATCTTTGTTTACTTTCCAAGTGATATCCTTTGAATTATGTCAAATCCCAACGACAACAACCAGCAAAGAAGTGGAACCCCAGTTCCATCACCTTCAGGAACCCCACGTGGTTCGAGGAACAATCCCCAGAAAGATCCAATAACAACAATGATAATAATGATCAAACTGTGGAACAAGATCGTGTAAAGCAAATTATTGTAGAGTATGTGAGCCAAGATTTGCAAGAATTTGTGAGAGGATTATCGGCAGTGTTGCCTACACCACCGATGCCACCTCCCAATAATACCATCACCATGGAAAATCCTCAATCTGGGTTGGCAAACTCAGGAAGAGGAGATACTCCTAATAAATCTCTCGAAATGAGACCAGGTATATCTAATAACTCAGAATTACAAAATTTACTGCTAACCATGCAGAAACAGATGAAGGATCAGAATGATCGCATCGAACAAATTCCTGGTGTACCACCTGCCATCAAAGGCATCGATGTTGATAGATATTCTCAACAACCTTGGAAGCCAAGTATGGCACCTTTGCCTATACCCAAGAAGTTTAATATGTCTGACGTTCCTAAATATGATGGAACAATTGACCCACGTGACCATGTGACTGCTTTCACTACTGGGGTAAAAGGCAACGACTTAACGAAACAAGAGATTGAATCAGTCCTTGTCAAAAAAGTTGGGGAAACACTTACCAAAGGGGCTCTAACCTGGTATTCTCTTCTCCCTGAAAATTCTATTGACTATTTTGCTGAGCTTGCAGATTCATTTTTAAAAGCACACTCTGGTGCACAAAAATTTGAGAAGAGAATGGAAGACATATTCAAAATAAAACAAGGAGACACGGAACTACTCCGTGAGTTTGTAGATAGGTTTCAACAGGAAAGAATGCAGTTACCCAGGGTGCCTGATAATTGGGCAACCATGGCATTTGCAAGCAACTTGAACGATAAAAGCTCAGAAGCCACCAGGTGACTTAAGGAGAATCTAAGAGAATTCCCTGCAACAACATAGAACGATGTATATAACAGGTACAATACTAAACTCAGAATAGAAGAAGATATCATTGCTCGTTCGAGGGATGAAGATCATTCCAAATCCAGACGTCCTGACTCAGATAGAAGATCAGGTAAAAACAGGTACGATCCTTACTTAGGACCCTCGGGATGCGATATTCGCTCCAGGTTCAAAAACACTAGGTCCGACTATAGACCACAAGGAAGAGATGTAGTCTCATCCTCGTCTATATCTAGAAAAGATCGAGATCAACAACCTAGAGGTAGTACTCAAATTGGGGATCATACCTTTAATGTAAGTACTACTGAACTTGTCTCAATATTGAAGAACATGGGAGACAAGGTTAAGTGGCCCAGAGAGATGCGGTCAAATCCAAGTAGAAGAAATCCATATCACTGGTGTGAATTTCACAACGATCATGGGCACAAAACTGCGGATTGCAGATTTTTACAAGGTGAAGTAAAAAATTTGTTAAAACATGGCTATTTAACAGAATTGTTTAGTGATAAAGGTAAACAGGCATACATGAGGAACATGCAGGAGCCCCCAAATCCTCCTTCTCCAAAATGAACCGTTAACGTAATACACGGGGGTGAAAAAGTAAACAGAGTGATTTGCAAAACAACCACAAAGTTCACAATTACACACAGGAAACGTGCTCGTGAAGAAGACGCTATAACCTTCGATGATGCAGATAGTAGCAGATTAATGCTTCCACATAACAATGCTCTGGTAATATCTTTACTTATTCATGACACTAACGTGAAAAGAGTGTTGATTGATCCAGGCAGTTCAGTCAATATCATTTTGCTAAGAATCGTGGAAGAAATGCTGTTGGGGGATCAAGTAATCCCAAAAGCACGATCCATATCTGGGTTTGATAACTCTACAGTTATAACAAAAGGAGAAATTGAGCTTAGCACTTACGCTGAGGGGGTGATCAAAAGAGCTAGGTTCCAAGTCATCGATACTCACATGGCTTATAACGTGATCATTGGAAGATCATGGATCCACGACATGAAAGCTATACCCTCCACGTTGCATCAAGTAATTAAATTTCCCTTTGAATGGGGGATTCAACAAATCAAAAGAGATTAACAGACCTCAAAAAATATAAATTATATGGTACACTACAACAAGAAAATAGAGGTGGAAGAATTACGAGATAAGGAAGTCTCCCAAGCAGGTATCACCGCCCAAACATGCATGGAAAAAATTACTTCTCAAATAGGTACAGAAGGTATTATTGCTGAAATAGGTTCGAAAGACAATACATACGAGAAGGAAAATCAAGTTACCACGGAAGGTATACTATACCACACAAAAACAGATTCCAGACCGGACGTCATTCATGAACCGGAGGAAGATGATAACATCAACACAACTACGGAAGAGCTCGAAGCTGTTCCATTATCCGAACAAAAGCCTGAGCAGAAAGTGTATATAGGCACGAGGCTAGACTCCGCTCGAAGTGGTAAGTTAATTGATTATTTAAAGGCTAACGCAGACTGCTTTGCGTGGTCCCACTCAGATATGACAGGCATTCCACCAGAAGTGATGACTCATAAACTAAATGAAGATATATTCTTCGTACCTGTTAAGCAGAAGAAAAGAAAGCAAGGACCATTCAAGAACCAAGTGATTGACGAAGAGGTACAGAAACTCTTGAAGATTGGTTCGATACGAGAGGTAACGTACCCTAACTGGTTAGCAAACACCGTGGTAGTACCTAAAAAGAATGGCAAGTGGAGAGTATGCGTAGATTATACTGACTTAAACAAAGCATGCCCCAAAGATTCATCCTCATTGCCTCATATAGATCAAATGATTGATGTCACCGCATATCATGAACTATTAAGCTTTCTAGATGCATATTCTGGTTATAATCAGATTAAAATGGATCCTTTAGACGAGGAAAAAACCACCTTTATCACGAATATGGGGACTTATTGTTATAAAGTCATGCCTTTTGGCCTAAAAAACGCTTGAGCCACCTATCAAAGGTTAATAACCAAGAGTTCCAAGAACACCTGGGAAAAACGATGGAGGTTTACATTGATGACATGTTGGTAAAATCAACACAAGCACAAGACCATTTCCAGCACCTCTCTACTGCTTTTGATATTTTACGCAGGTATAATATGAAGTTAAATCCAGAGAAATGCGCTTTTGGAGTGCAATCAGGCAAATTTTTGGGTTTCCTTGTATCAAACAGAGGAATAGAGGTAAATCCCGCTCAAATTAAAGCCATAGAGGAAATACCTGATGTCTTAACAAATAAAAAAGAAGTTCAAAGACTGACAGGGAGAGTAACAGCTTTGGGTAGGTTTATTTCTAGATCTTTCAAAAAAAGNAGAATCAGTTCGAATGGACTGAAGAATGTCAGCAAGCCCTCAAGAACCTGAAGATTTATCTATCGCAACCACCACTGCTTTCAAAGCCAAAAGAAGGGGAAAGATTGTACATCTACCTAGCTGTCACAGAAATTGCTGTAAGTGCAGTATTGGTAAGAGAAGAAAAATGTAAACAATCACCAATCTATTATGTAAATAAAACTTTGCTAGATGCTGAGACTAGATATCCACATCTGGAAAACTTAGCCTTAGCTTTAATAATGGCATCTAGAAAATTACGACCATATTTTCAATGCCACCCAATCACCGTTGTGACCTCATATCCTTTAAGAAATATTCTGCATAAACAGGAATTGTCAGGAAGATTAGCCAAGTGGGCCATAGAATTAAGTGAGCATGAAATAATCTATCAGCCTAGGACTGCAATTAAGTCTCAAATACTAGCTGATTTTGTTGCTGACTTTAGTAATAGCATTGTATCTGAAGTAGAAAAAGAGTTACAACTCTTTAACGGTGTTAATCCAGGCCTATGGACCTTGTTCACCGATGGTTCTTCAAATATAAAAGGCGCCGGCTTAGGCATAGTCTTGATATCACCCACGGGTGAAAAGACACGGCAAGCTATAAAGTGTTATCCTATCACTAACAATAAAGCAGAGTACGAAGCTGTTATTGCAGGGCTTGAACTTGAACGGGAGCTCTCAATCGAGCAAATTGTGATCAACAACGACTCCCAGCTGGTACTAAATCAGATACAGGGGACTTACGTCACTCGAGAGACCAGAATGCAACAGTATCTTGAAAAAGCACGAGAGCTCGTGAGACAATTCAAAACATGGAAGGTAATGCAAATACCTAGAGAGGAAAATGCAGAAGCAGATGCATTAGCTAACCTCGCAGCAGTCACGGAAGTAACAAACAAAGACAATGCAATTGTCGTTCAACTATTTCATTCAATGATAGACCAGGACAGGAATGAGGTAACTTTCGACAACTTAACCTGGGATAGGAGAAACGGAATTCTTAATTTTTTGCAGAATGACACCGTACCTGAAGACAGGAAAGCAGCTCAAGCACTTCGTTGCAAAGCTGTACGGTACTGCCTTATTCGCAAAATCGCTTTATCGCAAGATGTTTGGAGGACCCCTAGCTAAATGCTTCGAACCTAATCAAACGAAATTTGTGATGAAAGAAGTCCACGAAGGACACTGTGGAAATCACTCAGGGGCGAGATCCTTAGTGAAAACCCTAATTAGGGCTGGATATTACTGGCCTAAGATGGAAGAAGAAGCCGAAAACTTCGTATCCAAATGTGACAGGTGCCAAAGGTTTGCAATAACATGCATCGACCAGCGAAATTATTGCATCCAATAATATCCCCATGACCTTTCATAAAATGGGATATGGACATAGTGGGACCTCTTCCCACAGCTAAAGGAAATGTATGGTTTTTGCTCATGCTAACCGACTATTTTACAAAGTGGATAGAGGCAGAAGTGTTCAAAAAAGTGAGAGAAAAGGAAGTTAAATGCCGCTTTGGAATACCAAAAGAAATCGTGTGCGATAATGGCCCACAATTCATAGGCTCGCAAATCACAGAATTCATCGAAAGTTGGAAAATCAAGCGGATCACTTCAACGTCGTGGCTAATGGTCAAGCTGAGTCAACGAATAAGGTTATCATCAACAATCTAAAAAAGTGACTGGATAAAGCCAAAGAAAACTGGCCTGATGTGTTACCAGCGGTACTATGGGCATACATAACAACTTCAAAAATAGCCACGGGAGAAACTCCGTTCGCACGTGTTTATGCCTCAGAAGCCTTAATATCAGTGGAGATTGGCGAACCAAGCATAAGGTTCTCAAAAACAATGGAAGGTGAAAAAGACGATGAATTAAGGACCAACCTGGAACTGCTCGAACCACAGAGAGAAGCAACATTAATATGGATGGCAGCTCAAAAACAAATCATAGAGCGTTATTACAACCGTAAAGCTCATCTCGGGTACTTTAAAATTGGGGACTTCATCCTCAAAAAAGTCTTTCAATCAACAAAAGAAGCAGGTGCAGGAAAGCTTAATCCAAACTGGGAAGGACCTTACAAAATCCGAGCCATAGCTGGGAAAGGCACCTATGAGTTGGAAGCTATGGACGGCGGAGTTCTACCAACAAGTTGGAACGTCATCCATCTGAAGAAGTATTACTTCTAAAAAGAAAAGAATACCCACCGTCAGGTATCACACGTTCGATTTTATTTTGAACATTTAAAAATTTTACTAACTTTTTTAGATGATAGGCATAAAGCTAACCTATCACCAGATGATGATATTAGACCTGCAAAGACATGAGGAAATAACATAATTCCCGGTCTAGGGTTACACTTTCTGATGGACATTTTAAAAAGGGTTAAGCAGTCATCATCTAAAAAACTATATACCTTCGAGTCCGGAATGTTTTTCCTTTTCAGGAAAAGGACCACAAGGAAGGAATAATCAAGTGCTCGAGATTTCATTCTTCAAAGCTCAAACACTTGGGGGACTATACAGTATGGAAGGCTAAGACGAAGCAAAGAAAACTATCAGAAAGTCAAAAGCTCGAGCCTAAAGACCCATCTACCCAATGAGACAAGTGACACGAGCAGAATCGAAAGAAATCAAAAGAGCCATCCAAATACAAAGCCTAATGCGAAAAGCAAAAACCTTCGAACATATTCTGGTTGAAAGGCAAAATGTTAGTCATGAGAAAGAAATGTACATCTTTTCAAAACTGTTGAAAAAAAATAGTTAGGGGTAAAAGATCATCATCAATATACTCATTCAAAAAACTGTTCTCGAATAAAACAGTTATGGATGAAAGATCTAAATCCTTGTATTAGTTCAAAAAACTGTTATCAAATAAAAATAGTTACGAATAATAAAACATTTCCCTCGTACTTATTAGAAAATTGTTTCAAAAACAGTTGCGGANGCAAGCGTGAGTTTTAGACGATAAACAAACACATGTAAAATGTCATGGAAGTTTAAACAAAAAATTTTCCTTAGAAACATTCTTAAGCATGTGTAAAATTCCTATCACTCTATTGCATTATCATGAAGTTGAGACGTCTTCTTCATGTCAATTATAAAGGGCCCTCTTCCATAAACTATGCCTATTACAAAAAGGCACACATTTAATATGACACCGTGCCTATTATAAAAAATATACGAGTAGTCTAACGAATTCCACAGGCAAAACTCGAAGGTAAAACTAAAACCTCGGAAAATAAAGCATGCAAAAGACTTAAAGAGTGAAACTNGTATCTCTATCAATTGCATCCAAAACCCCTTGGGAATGTACCCCAATAGATCCCTAAAATGTTTCAATGGATCCTCAACAAATTTGCAAATATGACATTTACAATTAATACAGAAAACCCAAAAGGGTCGGTGATCAAGGCAAAATTGGAGCTGGACTTTTGTTAAAATTAAGAGCAGCTCAGTTGTAATTGAAATGGATAATGTGGAACAGAATTATTATAAAGAAAAATCAAGATTTAGAGTAGGAAAGTGACAGTAAAATAAAAAAAAGGAGAAATAATCAAGGGGGAAAATATGAAAAATTTTAGGTTTTTAGGATGAAAATGAGATTCAATGATGATCATTGCCATTGATGAAACTGGGAAGGTGGTAGACAAACAGGAACCGGATTCGGAAACCTGACCCGAAACCTGTTATGGTCGTTGTTCGTTAGATTTGACAAACTAATGGCCATGTACACGTGGCATTTGTCCACATCCCAAAGCTGACACAAAGAGAATTTGACAGAAGATCTGTTTTCCTGTTCCAGACAAAAGACCAACATCTTTTACAAAAGTCATAATCGAACCTAGTATAGTTTTGTCCTATTTGGAGTCGGTTCCATTTATTTTTTGGATAGAAAAAATAGAATTGAGAAGAAACAAATATTAATGTCTCTTCATTTTTAAAATTTCAAGTACTTGTTATCCATTTTTATATTGAAATGATATATATATATATATATCATTTCAATATAAAAATGGATAACAAGTACTTGAAATTTTAAAAATGAAGAGACATTAATATTTGTTTCTTCTCAATTCTATTTTTTCTATCCAAAAAATAAATGGAACCGACTCCAAATAGGACAAAACTATACTAGGTTCGATTATGACTTTTGTAAAAGATGTTGGTCTTTTGTCTGGAACAGGAAAACAGATCTTCTGTCAAATTCTCTTTGTGTCAGCTTTGGGATGTGGACAAATGCCACGTGTACATGGCCATTAGTTTGTCAAATCTAACGAACAACGACCATAACAGGTTTCGGGTCAGGTTTCCGAATCCGGTTCCTGTTTGTCTACCACCTTCCCAGTTTCATCAATGGCAATGATCATCATTGAATCTCATTTTCATCCTAAAAACCTAAAATTTTTCATATTTTCCCCCTTGATTATTTCTCCTTTTTTTTATTTTACTGTCACTTTCCTACTCTAAATCTTGATTTTTCTTTATAATAATTCTGTTCCACATTATCCATTTCAATTACAACTGAGCTGCTCTTAATTTTAACAAAAGTCCAGCTCCAATTTTGCCTTGATCACCGACCCTTTTGGGTTTTCTGTATTAATTGTAAATGTCATATTTGCAAATTTGTTGAGGATCCATTGAAACATTTTAGGGATCTATTGGGGTACATTCCCAAGGGGTTTTGGATGCAATTGATAGAGATACAGCGCCATTAGATGGCGCTGTTCAGACGATTTTTCTATAGGAAGCCGCCGGATCGGCTTCTAGAGATCTCTGAACGTGTCTATGGTATGTTTTCTCCCCAAAATTCTGCATTTCTTTTGTGTTTCTCTGTATTTGTTGAGCCTCTGAAATGTGTTAGGTGACCTACATTTCAGTTTTTGAGGCTTCTGGAAAACACTTTTGGCTTAGTTTCTTCAGTTTTTTGCAAAAGTTGAAAAACTTTTCTCTGATAGCTTTTGGTTGAAAGCTAGCTATATTTGGAACTACACCTTAGACATTATGAGGATGTCACAAATTGCTTGGAAGTAAATGAGCTGAAAAATAAATAGTGCTGGGAAAATATTCAAGTTGTTCTAAAAAGAATAGTGAAAATTTGATGCTCCATCATTTTGGTGGTTTCCCTAACTATTGGGCTCTGTGGTTTGGAAGGTGAACTTGCTCAAGATACTATGTTACAATTTTAAATGATATCCTTAAGGCTTACTATCTTCATCATCTTGAAGGTGGATATAATTTAGACAATAACTTCTGTGGTTACTTTTATACTATTTAAGTGTGTGACAATCTCATCAGAAAGCTTAAGCTGTTAAAGAGAACACATTTTTTTATTTATTTGATGTTGTCTTCAACAATGCCGCTCACATGTGGCCTGATTCTTTTTCATGACCCAAGCACGTGGAAATTCTTTTTGATAATGGGTGGCTGTGAGACCTGAACCCAATACCTGTGCCTGCTCTGACACCATGTTGAAGTGTCTGACCATCTCACTTTTCGAGAAAGTATACTTTTATTTATTTAGTTTTGTCTTCAACACTAACTATTGATGCTTCTCTGCTTTTCCTTTTAATTCACACTTTGCAGTGTTTGATTGTTGCTTCTCAACGGACGCATTGGACGAATATGAGTACAAGACATACATGGGAGGGATTGTAGCTCAGCTACAGGACCATTATCCAGATGCTTCTTTCATGGTTTTTAACTTCAAAGAAGGAGATCAGAGGAGCCAAATATCAGATATATTAACGCAGTATGATATGACAGTCATGGATTATCCTCGGCGATATGAGGGGTGTCCTGTATTGCCACTGGAGATGATCAAGCACTTCTTGAGATCCAGTGAGAGCTGGCTTTCACTCGAGGGCCAACAAAATGTGCTGTTAATGCACTGTGAGAGGGGAGGGTGGCCCGTACTTGCTTTCATGCTTGCTGGCCTTCTTTTGTACAGAGAACAGTACACTGGTGAGCAGAAGACTCTTGACATGGTATACAGGCAAGCTCCTAGGGAACTTCTTTATGTTTTATCACCTCTGAATCCACAGCCGTCTCAGCTTAGATATCTCCACTATATCACAAGAAGAACTATTGGCTTAGATTGGCTGCCATCAGATATACCTTTCGCTTTAGATTGTATCATACTCAGGGTCCTTCCTCTATTTGATGGTGGGAAGGGCTGCCGACTGGTGGTTCGTGTCTATGGTCAGGACCCTGCTTCAACCACGTCCAATAGGAGTTCTAAACTCCTCTTTTCAACTTCAAAGACAAAACAACATGGTCGCCTCTATCGACAGGTAATGCTAAGCTTTAAACATTTATGACTTACATTTAATTAGCTGAAATCTGAAGTATGTTCTGCTAACTTCCCTTCTCCAGGAAGAGTGTGGGCTGGTGAAAATAGATATCCACTGTCGTGTCCAAGGAGATGTTGTTCTTGAGTGCATCCATTTGGAAGATGACCTAGTTAGGGAAGAAATGATATTCAGAGTTATGTTTCATACGGCATTTATTCGCTCAAATGTTTTAATGTTAACTCGTGATGAAGTTGATGTCCCATGGGATGCAAAAGACCAATTTTCTAGGGAGTTCAAAGCAGAGGTTTGGTATCTATTTCTCTGAACTTGGCTCTTTTTTTCATTATCCTTTAACAGGGAACTATAGGAGTTGAAGAATGCTTATTTCTGTACCAGGTACTTTTTTCGGATGCTGATGCTGTTCCATCTATTATCACCGTAGAAGCGCCAGATGAAGATGATAATGAGACTGAAGGTGATTCACCAGAGGAGTTCTTTGAGGTGGAAGAGATATTCAGTAATGTTCTTGATGGACCGGATGGAAGAGGGGAATCTGATGCCCATTCAGTTCAGGACAGTATGCAGGATGACAATAGCACTGAAATATGGAAAGAGGAGTTGGAGCATCATGCTTTTCAAGATAGTGCATTTATTGATGTTAATCGCAAACAAGAAGGAAATACAAATTCTACTCAACATGTATCAAAAACAAATGGTTTAGCGCATAATGACGACTTGATAAACTCCAAGGCTGTGATTTCTGATGTTTCTAGCGACAAGGACTCAAAAGCAGGAACACATGGGGCTCATGTCATATCAGAAGAAGTGGAGACTAAGCAAGATATAGAAGGCACCTTTAGACAGGAGAGGCAGGGTTCACAACAGAAATTGACTGCTGATGTCAGTAAAGGAAAGAATGAAAAGGCACTTTCATCTCTGAAGAAACAGCTTGTATCCAACTCCAAACTTGCTGCTGATGGGATTGGACCTAAAGATAAGTCTAAACAAAAAGAATCTCAGGGCACTCTGTTGCGGCTAGCAAAGCCAAATGCAGTGTCTCGGTGGATCCCTTCTAATAAAGGTTCTTACACTAATTCAATGCATGTGGCATATCCACCATCAAGGTATAAGAGTGCTCCACCTGTGCTTGCTGTTACCAAGGATTCTCAATCTGGGTTAAAATCAAAATCGTCATCTCCTCGAGCTTCTTCAGAAGCTAAAATTCCAGCTGGAGCAGGTCGTGTTCCAAAGAAGCGCTCTTCATGTCCTGCATCATTAGACATGTCAACAGTCAAGGAGGCCCCTGTTGCAATGACCTCTTCATCAGAATCGGTTGAAAGCCAGGCATATGACCTTCAGGAATCCCCTCAAAGTCCACCACCTTCTTCACTGCCTTCATTTCGATATCCGAGCACTTCATCACTTGAATTGCCTCCTATTCAGGAAGCAAGTAATAACCTACCAGATTCTGCAACGCTACCCGTGTCTTCTCCGGAAAGCCATATTACAACGGATTCTTTGACTCACCTATCCTTCCCTCCCCCACCTCCCCCGCTGCCTCTGCCAGCTCCATTCATGTCGCTCAGTCATAATGTCAAATCTGTATCAGCACCTCCACCTCCACCTCCACCTCCACCAGCACCTCCACCTCCACCTCCACCTCCACCAGCACC